>CM048745.1:309149746-309451657 GCA_026315105.1 Locusta migratoria | reverse complement strand
TAATCATTTGTCTGAACTCCTTATCGTCCACGTTTCACTGCCATACAACGCTACCTTCCAGACAAATGCTTTCAGAAAGGACTTCCTAACATTTAAATTACTACTGCATGTTAACAAGTTTCGCTTCTTCAGAAACGTTTTTCTCTCCATAGCTATTCAGCATTTTATATCTTCTTTCTTCGGCCATCTGAAGTTATCTTGTTACCCAAATAACAAAATTCATCTACTACTTTTATTGTCTCATTAGCTAATCTAATTCCTTCAGCATCGCCTGATTTTCTGAAATTACATTCCATTACCTTCGTTTTATTCTTGTTAATGTTCATCTTATATCTTCCTTTCAAGACACTGTCAATTCCATTCAATTGCTCTTCCACATCCTTTGCAGTCTCGGACAAAATTACTATGTCATCGGCAAACCGCAAACATTTTATTTCTTCTCCCTGAACTTTAATTCCCTCTCCGAATTTCTCCTTCCATTCCTTCACTGCTTGCTCAATGTACAGATTGAACAACATTGGGGAAAGTCTACAACCCTGTCTTACTCCCTTCCCAACCTCTGCTTCCCTTTATTGTCCTTCGACTCTAATAACCACTGTCTGGTTTTTGTATAGGTTGAATATAACTCTTCGCTCCCTATATTTTACCCCTGCTATCTTAAAATATTATCCTTTATTTCACCCGCTTAATGGTTGAATTTCCAAAAATGTCGAAACACGTGTTTTTAAAATTCCAATGGAAAAAATCTAAATTCGAAGTTTTTATTTCTTGCTTCAAAATTGCCTTAATAGCAACGTATTAAAAAAGAACGTTCATCCCCTATTTCACCCCGTTAACGATGGGAATATTGGAAAATCTTTGGTACAGTGTAAGATAAACAACGTCTACAAATTTCAAGTTTCTACCCTCTGTAAATTCACTTTCAGCGCCGTTTTGTGTCTTTTAGAAAAGGAAGAGAAAGCGAAATTTCTTTCTTATGCTTTGGCATCTTCCTTGGTAGTTTTACTTTTCAGTCTGCAATATGCACTTATTTTTCTTTCTTCGTACGCTTGTTGCAGAAAAACATCTGAAGAATGTGCATCACGTTTCACTGTATATAACCTCTTTGCTATTATAGTGTCCAAAGTCATCGCTGGTCGTCAGTCCGTATTTTATATAAGCTGACGACTTTAGACCACTATATCTTGCTCCCTCTTTTAGCTATCGACGTGGAACTGCTATGTTGTGTAACGGGAGACTTTCTACTACAACACAGAGAGATCGTTCTTCTACGTTGTGTAGTTTTTGCTGAAGAGCAAAATATTGACAACCACACGTAGAACTTTATAGAAATCGATAACTTTCAAGTCCCATATCATCCACCCCTTTATCGTTATCAACACTTTACCACCCTAGTGCACAATGGGAAACTGATACGTACTACTACATACAAACACTATTCGCTTGCGATGTGTAGTTTTGGCTGCAGAGTGAAATACAGGCACAAACACCTCAATATATGTACATTAAGACAGCAACCAATTCCAGAGCTCTATATATTTAATTTTTTTTCTTTTTCCTTTTGTTTACAATTTCTTTCCAGGCTGTATTACCATTTATGCAGGTGTCTGTAAAGAAAAACAGTTACTTACTAGTATAAAAGGAATAAATATAATAGGAAATATCGAAGAAAACGAACAGAAGTGTAAGGGCTACACATACAGCTTATATAAAATCGTTCCTGGAAAACGCCAAAATTCAAAATATACTCTATACTTCTATAGTCTGAAATATAAAAAGAGATAATTATATCAGGGTATTTATTTTAACTAATGAAATTCAACTATTACTACGAAAACTAAGTCTCGGACGAAAAATATAAAAAATAATAAATAAATAAATAAAAAATACGCAATACTGATTTGTTTCCATCGGAGGGGGATCTCCAATGATACTGCTCTTACCCCCCCTTCCCCCACCACTCATCTCTAATGTTAGCCCCGGTGTTTATCGCTCAATACGATTGCACAAGAAAATTTAGATACGTTTCGTCGTAAACGGTTTTCCTTATCGCTACACATGTCACAGAAATCCGCGGATTCGAAATCCTAGATCTACATGGATATTCTGCAAGTCACATTGAAGTGCATGGGAGAGGGTTAATCGAACCACTATTGTGATATATATCCTGTAGCTCGCGGGAAAGAGGAACACCTAAATCTGTTTTCTATGTGATTTCTCTCATGTTATTCTGATGATCATGTCTTCCAAAGTACGCGGGTGCTAATAATATACGTTCGAACTCGTAAGAGGAAGTACGTGAAAGAAATTTCGCAAATAGATCTCGACGCAACAAATACGCCTTTCTTTCAATGATTTCCAGCCCAAATCGTGCATCATTTCTGTGACACTCTCTTCTCTATATCGCGATAATAGAACACGAACTGCCCTTCTCTGAAATTCCTCTGCATCTTCCATCTGTCATAGCTGCTGTGGATACCACAATGCACAGCAGTACTCTAATATTGGACCCACAACTGTAGTGTAAGCACTTTTAGTAAAACTGTAGCATCTTCTAAGTCTTCTGCCAGCGAAACGTAGTCCACAACTGTAATTTACAACATGCAGGCCAATGTTCATTTAATATTCAATGGCTTCGACGGTAGGTCATGTCTGTACTCCACGGATCTTAAGTTTACAGTCCACTCAAAACGTTGTATATACCTCCGACATATCGATCAGAGGACTGACTAATGCATTTCTCTGTCCGGATCTGGATGAGAACGTTCCTCTATTTTTCGGATAAAAATAAAAGTTCAAATGTAGTACCTTCAACTAGGTATACGCAGTGACCCGTTCGGTAAATGACTGTACATAGGATGTAAGCATATTTGTGGATCCGCATGCGGTTCTAGTCACCTTGTTAGAGACTGCGCAGCCGCTCCGGAAGGAGGTTAAAGTCATCTCTCGGACATAGGTGTATGCGTTCTCCTTGGCGTTGGTTTAAGTAGTTTTAAGTCTATGGACTGATGACCGCAGTGTAAAGTGAAGAGTTGTTGGTTGGGTTTTGGGTGGTTTGCGAGGTGCATATATGGAAATCACAGGGAAGGGAGTGGATTGGCAGACCCCCGCACAAAACGAGAACTGTCCTCTTGACAAACCAAGACGCACCAAAATATAATGGGGAAATGTAACTACTGAATCAGATCTACAAAAATGAACAAATACAAAAATGACCTAATAAATGACTGGGAAGTTCTTACTATAATTGTAATTTCGGACAGTGGCAAATAACTCGCAACAAGTAGGGGACCAAGGAAGCGTCTATAATTACGAGCCGGCCGCGGTGGCCGAGGGGACTAAGGCGCTCCAGTCACGGTCTACACGGCCACTACGGTCGGGGGTTCGAATCCCCCCTCGGGCATGGATATTTGTGCCGTCCTAGTTCGTAAGTAGTTGATAAGTAGTTTGTAAGTTTAGGGACTGATAACCTCGTAGTTAAGTCCCATAGACTATACAAACATTTGAACACTTTTTTTTTATAATTACGAGCGCTTTCCAAATGGAATGGTGTTTCAGAAAACCGCCAAAAGGAAGAATCCTAACTCTCGCCCAGATAAACAGTTGCAAGTAGTACTTAACCAAATGCTGCTGACGCCGGCGTCACTGGATCAGGGACGGCGGCGGCAGTGGGTTGGAGAGCTGCAAATCGCGGCCCGACCGAAAGAAAAAATCTTGTCAAGACAGAACCGTGAATGCCCTACTCCCAGCCTCTGTGTCCACGGTAGGCACACAGTGTCTAACAAAATCACAGGCTCGGCTAAGTCTCGCCAACTCAGACTATGTGTACTAGACACAAGATATTTGAGTGCGCAAATTGAAATGTTTGTAAATATATGGGACTCAACAGCTTGGTTATTAGTCCCTAGCTTACTTAACCTGAGGTAAACTAAACTAAGGATAACATAAACACCCATGACCGAGGGGGGGGGGATCGAACCCCCGACGGCGGACGGCCTCGCGCTCCGCAACACGGCGCTCCAGTACGCGCGGCTAATCCGCCGCGGCCGTGCTGCTGATTCAAACTGGTACAAAAGGAAAATGTCTACAGGTGTTGTGCTAAACCGGTCCTTTCTTTCCTCCTCCATGTTCCCATGGATAACGCACAACAGTTTGCGTTTGTACCGCAATTGCAGTGTACACGAGGGTTGTATTTATTCCCCACTGCACTGTGTGAAGAGTAGAAACTCTTAAAATTCACCAACCTGACGTCTTCTATAGAGGTCCCGACGCTCAGTGCAGTCCACTGACGACCGTTCCCGCGCAACAAGCTCCGCACAGCCGTTTGCGCGGTACGTATTCTTCCACGGGTCGGTCCCTGACCTGACCTTAACGGTACGTCTTGGTGTGGCTCCGTCGTTCCCAGGGTGAGCACGACGCAAATATCGACGCCCCTTGCTGTGCGCCTCATCGTCGCCGTACTCCCCGTCCTGAGGGTCGGCATCAGGTACCAGCGCAACGGGGTCCACTGACAGACAGGATTCACTGGCTTGGTCCCTTAGGTTTGCAAATACTTGAACATACATTTGGAAATGCCAGATCTAGTGGTACGATGCGATCGATCGTTATCTTCAGGACCTGTGCTGTTTTTGAATATCCCTAATGAAAGAAATCTAGTTGCGTTACATTGGGTGACTTTGCAGGACAGTTAATAGGGCAATCTCTGCCAATTAACCAACCAGTGTAAACATGGATTAATTCTTCTCAAGCCTTACTTACGAAAAGCGCTTGACAGCCGTCATGCTGAAACCACATACGTTGCCGAACATCCAGCGCAACATCGTGGAATATTATCGGTAGTTCCTGTTCCAAAAAACGTTCCATATTTGCGTCCATCCAGCTTGCCATCAATTAAATATGGGCCAATGATTTTGTTCCCCAATATGCCACCCCATATGTTAATAACAAGGGCGTTGAAGGTCGACCCACCCCAATTCGTGGGGATTGTCTACAGTCCACTACTGCCGGTTAACGCTACCATGAGACGTAACACAGACGGTTTACTTCCTGCACGGTACCCATCATTCGTAGACGAGACGTGCGAATAGACGACGCAGCTGCAACCGCAGAAGAAACTGAAATGATCCATATTTACGGCGTATGTAAGAGAAATGATGACGCTTCTATTACCATGTATCCTGAGCATTGTCCAGAGTGTTGAGTCCTCCTCGTAACTCGTAACTGGAGGGTGATGGTTACGCTTAAAGAACTTTAATAACTTCAGGAAGCGGAGGGCTCATCTATCATCATATGTTCAAATGTTTGTTAAGCTTAAGGGACTTAACTACGGGGTCTTTTATTTTTTATTATTTTTTTTATGCAATAATGAAACAATTTTATTGCCTGAGAAAGGCATTTTAAAATTTGAAATTTGAACTTACTCTCAGAAAAATCTACAATTACAGGCCATCACAGTTAATGCAGATATTTTAAATTTTCACCATCTATGGAATCTAGTTTTCAAAGGAAACGTATCTTCTCAAAGATATCCGTGTAAAGACGCCGTAATATTTTGACACACTCTTAAACCTTGCCACAACTTTTACAATTAGCAGCTTTCCAAATCACTGACCATCTACCAATTTAAAAGGAAAGAAAAGTAATAGTAGTAGTAATAGCCAAAATTCAAACAGTCAGAGTACACAGTCTGATAAATAGGATTTCAAAGTAACGTACAAATTCTGTTCCAAGATGACACGGTCTTAAGAAGCTTTACATGATTTGACCTCTAACCAACCCCCCACCCTCTTTCTTACTTTTTTTTTTTTAACACTGAGCACAGTTGTCCGAACGCCGCGGACGACCGGAGGAGGAAAACTTAACTTAGAGGAAACCCAGGCGGCTGCATGCGCCCCACACCTCGACCGAAAACTCCGTGAGGCCCACTGTCCGATGCGATCGGCTTTCCTCAAGCTAACCTCGGGTTCAGGCACATGTTACAGAGATTAAACAACATCAATAACACATCAAATAACATATCAAATAGAGACTGTATAATAGTAACAAATGGTAAAACACAAGACAGATGTAATAAAAACCAGTTTCTCAGAAACTGCCTTTTAACTTTGACCAATAACAGACGTAACATCAAGTGGAACCTTTCTACTTTAAATCAGATTATTAAGTACTCGTATGAAGTTCCGAGTTACCTTACTTACTTCATCTAAATACCAGTGTGAAATACGTACACAGCTAAGTACACAAGATGTCTGCCATTCGTAATGTACTAATCGACCACCAATACAAATAAATACAGACATCAGAATGACAGCAGTCACTCTAAATTCCGCAGGCTCTTTCGCTCAGCACCAAATAAGCAAAGGAATCAATAGCAGTCTTCCTCCGAAATCCACGAACACCATGGACCAGGCGTTATCATGAAATCCAGTCTTTCTCTGCACATCGAAAAACTGCTTACGACCCCAGGTAACGGCCAAAACGTCACCGGCAGCCACGTGGTACGCTAACAAAGCAATGCCTTCCGTCGTCGTCCCACGACTGACACACACTGCCCATGGCACCCCACACCCATCAAAGATCGCTCACCAGAGGTCGCAGTAGGGCAAAGACGATCTTTGCCATAAAGCATCGATCGAACGAACCGCCAAGGTTCAGTCACCAAGCATTTTGTCCTTCCCGGCCTATCTTTCAGGAAAGGTTCAGTTCGGGACGCATGGCATGCGTGGACAGCTACAAGAGCTATACTGATTAGTAATACAAGTCGAATTTACTATTATTTACAATTACTTAACTTTTGACACGTCTGTCTCTTTTCGCGGCGGCGTCTTCTTGTACGATGCTAGCTGCGCAGTAGTCTACAGTTACTGCCTATTTCAGAGCCTAGTTCAGAGGTGCTCTTCCAGACGCATGTCGGCCTAGATATAGCAGCTTGTAGAGGGCGCGCTTCTCTGTTTTTCCCTCCAGGATGCGCGGCGCCTGCGAGCGATTGGCTGCCGGTCATCCACTGCCTTCTTCATGATCGTTCTCGTGCGTCTGGCGAGTGGCGCTGACTGTACACCACAAAATCTCCCCCCCCCCCAAAAAAAATGGCCGAACCGTTGTCGGGAGCTCAACAGCCGGCCGAGGGGACTGAGGCGCTCCAGTCACGGTCTGCACGGCCTCTACGGTCGGAGGTTAGAATCCCCCTTGGGCATGGATATTTGTGCCGTCCTTAGTATAAGGTAGTTCATAAGTAGTTTGTAAGTTTAGGGACTGATAACCCCGTAGTTAAGTCCCATAAGCTATACAAACATTTCAACATTTTGTTTGAGGGAGCACGACAACGGACAACGGTCAACGTGGGGGGTGGAGGGAGGGTGGAAGCAGGCTCATGGACGTAGTGTTGGACCGGAGACTAGCTGCGGAGGACGTCAGACTACCGGCTGGGCCCCGCCAACCGGCCTGAGCTCGCAAAGTAAGGTGCTCCAGGAAAAAACCTTCGAAAGGCACGTCCATGACCTGGGGCCCAGATGATGACATAGACGTCGGTGGTGAAGTCGGTGTCGGATGCTCCGTGGTGAGCTCGTCCAAATCCATCGGGATGTCGAGTGGAGGAGGATGCGGCGAGTGCTCCATGAAGTCGGGCCGCGGTGCCGTGGAGATCTGCTGCCGAGTTCGCGCTGGTGGCACCGGCCGCGCGGTTCGCGTGTTGCGCGAATCTGCCGAGAGAAACGCACAAGGATCACAGGGTACACAACAAGGGACAATTTGATTGCGGTGCCTGCAAACTATTCCGTCAGGTCCTAAAATTTCAAACAAGAAAGCACCGAAACAATGGACGATCTGATCCCGCCCGCACAGTCTGCGACCGCCAAAAATGAAAAAGACTGGGTTACGCGGAGCGATACGATACCTGCGTGTCGTCGGCTGCTACTCCGGGCGACGCGGTGGGTGGAGCATGTAGGCAGGGTGCGGTGGCAGCGGCCGTGCAGAAGTTCGGCCGACGATGATCCTTCTCGTGGATGCGAGCGGTAGGAGGCAAGAAACAGTTGCAAAGCTGCCTCCCGTGAGTGCTCCGAACAGAGTTTGGACATCTATTGCTTAAATGTCTGGACGAAGCGTTCCGCAGGGCCGTTTCACTGTGGCTGAAACGGTGCACTGGTGAGATGCTTAATGCATTTGCGCGCACAAAAGAAGAAAAATTTGTGCGATGTGAACTGAGGTCCGTTCTCAGAGACTATCAGTTCAGGGAGATCTTCCAGACTAGAAGTCGTAAAGAACATTGGCACTGCAAATGGGTTACCACTAAAAGCATCAACCACAATAAGCTACTTAGTGTTCGAGAAGGGATCAGCATAGTCAATATGCACTCGTTGCCATGGTGAATCTTCTTTTGGCCACGCAAAAAAATTCTGAGGTGTGGCGGACTGGTTGGTAGCGCACACTGAACACCGTGACGTCAACTGTTCTATAAGGGCGTCCATACCCTGTCAAGTAAAGTGTCGACGTGCCAATTGCTTAGTGCGAACCGTTCCCCAATGTTCTTGGTGAAGTAAGTTCAATACTTCTTACTGCAAAAGTCGCGTAATCATTTGAAACTAGAATGACACCTCTATGAACTGAAAGTTCATGTCTTCCAGAAAAATAGCGAAGCACCAGCAAATTTTGAAAGTCATGTTGTGAGTGAGGCCATTCTGTGCGAATGTAGCATATCAAATTCGTAAATCGGGGTCTGTTTACGTGGCCCGAGCAATTTTCCTAGAGTCCAACGGGAAGGATAGCAACGAATTTTCTTCCTGTGCATCTATCTGACAACAAGACGTCTCAGAAGCATCAAAGTCTTTATCAGGGCCAATCGGAAGATGAGAATGTGCGTCAGCATTTCCATGGGGAGTTGTGGGTCTGTCAGAATCACGTACTGATAGTGTGATAAGAGCAACGCCCAGCGTTGCAATTTGTGTGCCGTGCGAGTAGGAATCGGCGTGGCTGGATGACACAATGACTGCAAAGGCTTGTGGTCAGTTACCAAATAAAATTTTCTTCCATGGTGATGAAATTTCTTGACACCATACACTATTGCTAAATCTTACTTCTCACTTTCAGAATAACGGCACTGTGTGTCTGTCAAAGGTTTTGACGCAAAAACTATCAGACGGTTCGTATCCCCATGTCTATGTGACAGCATCGCAACTAGACCACACGATGCCGAGTCAACTTGCAAAAGAACTGGTTTTTCTGGATAGAAGTATAGCAAACATCGTTTGCTGAGCAACGCATCTTTTGACTGTTGAAATACGAGTTGGCATTCTTTTGTCCAATGAAAACGAACATTTTTACGGCGTAGCCGATGCAAAGGGGCTGCAATTTGTGCTGCGTTGGGAGCAAATCTAAAAAAAAAGTTCAAATGTTTGTATAGTCTATGGGACTTAACTACGGCATCATCAGTCCCTAAACTTACAAACTACTTATGAACTACTTACGAACTAGAACGGCACAAATATCCATGCCCGAGGGAGGATTCGAACCCCCGACCGTAGTGGAAGAAATATTTTCCTGCACCTAATATGTCCATTAAATATTCCGGTCTTGGCAAAGGATAACTGTCTGCAACTGTTTGTGGATTTACTGTGGCCTTGAAATGCAGATGCTACCTGACGTCTTCGGCAAAATTACAGCGGACTCGCACACTGCCGGCCGCGGTGGCCGCGGGGACTGAGGCGCTCCAGTCACGGTCTGCACGGCCACTACGGTCGGGCGTTAAAATCCCCCCTCGGGCATGGATATTTGTGCCGTCCTAGTTCGTAAGTAGTTCATAAGTAGTTTGTAAGTTTAGGGACTGATGACCCCGTAGTTAAGTCCCATAAGCTTAACAAACATTTGAACATTTGAACTCGCCCACTAGCTAGCTTGTATTGGTTTAATTGCACCATTTTCTTTCAATGTGCGAAGTTCTTGTGCAATTTTGTCGTGTAAAGAGAGCGATACATTACGAACTTTGCAAAACTTTGGTCTGGCATTTTCCTTGAGAGTAATGTGTGCAGCAAAATCTTTTGTGTCCCAGCCTCGTCGCCACTTTTGTGTCCCAGCCTCGTCGCCGCTTTTGTGTCTCGTTTCCGTCGTAGGTGTCGGTGGCCGAGTGGAATGAGACCGACACAGGAGATAGCACGCTGGTGCAGGTACGGAGGCGAGCAGCCAGAAACTAGAAACACTAGGGTAAATTAGAACGAGATATATATTGAACAGAATTTATACAATACTTAACTTTTACAGAGTACTGCAGATACATAGTTGAGCTAAAGGCCTGCCTAGTGCCTGTCTGATAGCAAAGTCTTCACTGGTGCCTATCTGAATCCGAAGGTCTTAACTGGTTGCTATCTCAGTCCCAAGTGCACGATGTCGTTCAGTGGTGGCCACGAGCGGCGTTGCAGCAGAGGGCGCTCGTGGCTGTCGTCGTAAGAACGCCGCGCCGTGCGTGCATGGCGGCGCGCGGCGAAAGTAGGTGGCGCGCACTTTGGACTTGTGCGACACCACACCCCTCCCCCCCCAAACCGCCGCGCCGTCGTGGCGTAGGGCTGAGGGCCACGGCGACGGCACTGGGAGGAGGGCCTGGGCGGGGGCGTTACTGGTGGGACGGGCGTCGTAGCTGAGGCTGGGATCGAGATGCCGTCCGCGCCCCGGCATCCGCCTTGCGATCCTCCAGGAAACCCGGCGAAACCTGAGGAAGGGCGCACGACCCCGCCCAGAGGGAGCAGGTCATCTTCTGAGGTGCGTGGCCCAAGCTGGGGGGGCCCGCACGGTCCCGGAGTCCCTCTCGGTGACGCTGTCATCTGCGGCGGCGACGGAGGTGGAGGGGCCGACTGCGTAGGAGGCGCGTCGACATCCATCGGGAGCTCGTAACCCGGGGAAGCTGGGCCCGGCGGCGAGCGATGTGGCTGTGCTCCCTGGCGGTGAACTGGGTCTGGAATCAAGAAACCGGAGACAGGATCGCGCGGACTGTGCAAGCGCAATTGGTTTGCGTGGCGCCGCAGCTCCGACCCTGTGGAAGAACGTACAACATACATATTGCGTCCGAGCACGCGCTGAATGGTGCCTGGCAACCATGTCTTCTTCATACCAGCAAACACCCTGTACAGCACCGGCGTAGAAACCTGAAAACGCGTAGCGCCATACGAACCGACTCGGTGCCTGGGAGGCTGCAGCAGGTGAAGGAGAGTGCGGTGACGGCGGCCGTGTAGCAGCTCGGCAGGAGACGGGCCGTCATGTGGCATGCATCGATACGTAGACAGGAAAATTTGAAGAGCTTGCTGCCTGGAGTGCTGACCTTTCATCTTCTCCATGTGAGACTTGAATGTTCGAACGAAACGTTCTGCTTCACCATTGGACTGAGGGTGAAAAGGTGCAGTGGTAATATGCTGAATGCCATTCACACGACAAAACTGTTGAAATTCCGCACTAACAAACTGAGGTCCATTGTCACTGACGATAGTTTCAGGCAAGCCTTCGATGCAAAACACTGATGTTAAGGCACTGATTGTACTAGAAGCTGTCGTTGAGTTCATGGCAATCACAAAAGGAAACCTGCTGAAAGCGTCTACAACAATTAACCAGCGCGTATTCCAGAAAGGTCCGGCAAAGTCAATATGTAAACTTTGCCATGGTCCCTTGGGGCGTGGCCAGTCTGAGAAACGCTGTGGAGGAGCCGCCTGATGCTCCGCACAAACTGTACACTGTGATGTCATGCTCTCTATCTGAGCGTCCATACCAACCCAGGTACAATGACGTCTGGCCAGTTGCTTTGTCCTAACAATGCCCCAATGTCCTTGATGCAGGAGGCGTAACACTTCTCGTTGCAGGGAACGAGGAACAATCACTCTTGCTTGGTCGTTGTCGGTATGCAGCAACAGTACACCCTGACTTAAAGATAATGCATGACGTTGTGCAAAATAACGTCGAACCAGAGGCCGATCAATGTCTTTGGCTCTGGCAGGCCACCCTGAGCGAACAAAACGTGCTACCACACTTAGGTCTGCATCCGCAGCTGTTTCCTGTGCAACCCGACGAGAGTTCAAAGGAAAGTCTGCGACAGCGGAAGCATCTCTGGAGTCTATCTGACAACATGCCATTTCTGAAGAATCAAATGATACATCCTGGCCAACCGGAAGTCGGGAAAGTGTGTCCGCGTTGGCATGTTTAGTGGTAGGTCGGTACAAAATCTCATACTGATAATTTGACAATATCAAGGACCATCTCTGAAGCTTTTGTGCCGTTCGTGGGTGAGAACAACGACGTGAGAGGCTTGTGGTCAGTCAACAAATAGAATTTTCTGCCATAGAGATAATGATGAAACTTTGTGACGCCGTAAATGATTGCTAAGGCCTCCTTTTCTATCTGACTGTAATTCTGTTGCGTCGGCGTCAGTAGCTTGGATGCAAAGGCAATAGGACGATCGTGACATCCAATACGATGTGACAAAACTGCACCCACACCGTACGACGAGGCATCAACTGCTAGCACTACAGGCTTCTGTGGGTCAAAGGGAATCAAACATGCATCACTGATTAGTGCAGACTTTAAGTTGTCAAAGGCAACCTGGCAATCTTTGGACCATACAAAAGGAACATTCTTCCTACGTAAGTGATGCAGTGGAGCTGCAATCTGAGAGGCATTGGGAATAAACCTGAAATAATAGTTCAGCTTTCCCATTACTGCTTGCAATTCGTGCACATTCTTAGGAGGAGGCAAGTCTTTGATTGCTCGAAATGTGACTGTAAAGTATGTATTCCTTGGGCATTAATCACATGGCCTAGGTACTCTATTTCAGTTTGAAAAAACGAACACTTTGCTTTATTGCAACGTAGACCTGCTGCAGTCAAAACTTTGAAAAGGCACTCCAGGTTTGCTAAATGTTCTTCAACTGTACGTCCGGATACCACAATGTCATCTAAATAATTCGAACAACAAGGTACCGAAACTGTCAGCTGTTCCAAAAAGCGCTGAAAAATAGCGGGGGCGGAAGAACTGCCAAAGGGTAGGCGTTGAAATTGAAAAAGGCCCATGTGAGTATTAATGACGAAAAAATTTTTTGACTCGGTATCAAGCGGAATTTGTAAGTATGCCTCTGCTAAATCAATCTTAGAAAAGAAGCGAGACTGTCCTAATTTGTCCATCAGTTCCTCAGGTCTGGGCAGGGGATAAGTGTCTACAATTGTTTGACTGTTTACTGTTGATTTGAAGTCCGCACAGAGACGAAGTTTTCCAGACGGCTTTGGTATAATGACTAAAGGCGACGCCCACTGACTCGCAGAAACAGGAGAAATCACCCCACTATCTTGCCAACGTTTAAGTTCTTCGGCAACTGTATCACACATTGCAATAGGCACTGGTCTAGCTTTACGAAATTTTGGTACAGCAGATTCTTTTAAAGTTACATGTGCCATGAAGTCTTTTGCACAACCTAGTTCCGGCGAAAACAAGTCACTATATTTTTCACACAATGCATTTATTTTGTCCTGAGGCACTACTGATGCAATTTGAAGCACATCTCTTTGAATTGATAAACCAAACAAGTCAAATGCATCTAGTCCAAAAATGTTCTGTGTAGATTTGGCCTGAAGAACTACAAAAGAAACTGTTTTTGTTATACCTTGGAAAGAGGCAGGCAGGCTACACGTTCCTAGCACTGGAATATTTTGACCTGTGTACGCTGTTAACACTTGCTGACACGGCGACAGTTTTGGCGAACCCAACAGTTCATAAGTGTCTTTATTAATTAATGTAACAGCGGAACCAGTATCAAGCTGAAATTGCACAGTCTTATTTTCTATGCAAAGAGTCACAAAAAGTTTTTGCTTGTGGCGCTCGACAGGTGCGCGAATGTGGGCAACGTCTGCTACGGTTTGTTTGCTGCACTTGCGCGGGCCGCGTAGTGAAGGAAGCGGCGCAGACTCGGCACGCAGCGGATTAACAACACTGTCACTAGATGGCACTACCGCCGGATCGGCGTCCGCGCAATGCGAGGCTGCTGCACTAAAAGTACTTTGAGTATCCACAACAAATCTACTGTCACTATCTACACAGTACTGGGCACTATTACAAGGAGAAGCTGCAGAAGGCACCATTTTCACTACAGGAATGCACTGTTCATAGTCATTTTGCTTGTCCCGAACCCTTTTCCGTTGCACTGGCTTACGCGCTCGTCGGCGCTTGCTACGTGGTGCACTATATAGTTTTGCCATAGGCGCCGAACTACTTACTTGCAATTGAGATCCAAGGAAAGCACTGTTCAATTACACAGCCCGTATAACATTTACAGAATGAACTGTTCTCGCACTCTGCGAAGCACTGTTTCTAACGGTACCGTTCTTTGAGTTTTTAATTTGCATACTCACAGACTGTACATGTCCTGATTTGCCACATTGATAACAGGTTGCGTTGCGACTAGGGCAATGAGCACGCTTGTGGCGAGACACACACTGGGGGCAAGATTTACGTACATATTTCTGAAATGAGCGTTGGCGCCCGTTATTCAAATCACTGTTTCTAACACGACGGGGCGACCTTTGTGTCGCACTTTTACACTGGCTACTGTTCACTGTCTGTTCAGCACGGCCTGTACTATTGTAAGAATCACTAGTGCTACACTGAGAACTACGGCTAGGAAAGCGACCGTTGCGGCGCACTGAATTAACACTGTGGCTTTGCATTTCTACATCTGCTAAGTCAAAAGTATCATGCGCATCTATAAACTGCAGTACACTGCCTAATGAGGGGTCAGACTGTTTCAGAATTGCTGCTCTAATTCTGGGGTCCTGAATATTCTGCGTAATCGCATCCCTCAACATCACGTCACTATACGAAAGTCCACAAGAGCAAGTAAATTTACATTTGCGGGTTAAGCCCTTCAGTTCCGTAATCCACTCTTGGTGTGACTGCTGCGGTAATTTTTTAAGTCTGAAAAATCGGTACCGTGCCGCAGCTACGAGAACTTTTCTCTCATAATGAGCATTTAGTGCCTCTACTATTTGTTCAAAGTCTACATCACGAGGAGATACGTCGAGGAAAAGTTTTTTCAGTAACACGAAGGTGTTGGTGCCCACAACAGATAATAGCAGATGCTTCACTTTCTGACCTGTAATTTGATGAGCCGCGACGAGTTCTTGAAACTGTGCGAAGTAGTTGCTCCATTCTTCCTCACGTTCGTTGTACTGGCGAAACGTAGGAAGCACTTGAAATGTCACTGTGCACATTTGCGAACGGTATTCTGCAGATAGTGTGCACTGTCCTAGTACAAGAATGTCATAGCCATTGTATGATGTTAACCTTGTCTTAACAAGAGAAAGGCGCGGCGATCCTAAATGATCATAAGTTTTACGATTGAGCAATGTGACTGATGCACCTGTGTCTAGTTGAAATTTTACAGAAATCTCATTCACACGCAAATTGATATACATATTTCTGGCCTGGCGAACAACTTGTGCCACTTCCGTGTCCTTTATGTTATGAGGGGCAGTCATGGGATTTGAAAATACTGCATTTATTGAATAAGTATTTTCTTTTCGCTGCTTGGGCCGGGAAGCCAACTTCCATTTATTTTGCCATTTTGTATATGACCTTTATTGCAGCATGCATAACGTCTTGCTGTCGGGAACGGACAGTTCTACCTTTTGTACCACGACAAACATTTTGGGCAAGACTTCACTTCCTTAGTGGGCTCAGCTCTGTGTCTATGAACTTGTTTACGCTTAGCATGGGTAGAAGGAAGTGTACGTCGTCTGACCTGGCGCTCGCCGGCGCGTGACGTAGCTACAGTACACAGTGGAATTGAATAAAAGTATTCCGCTTCCTCGTTACCTGAATCGTACTGTTCCAAAATCTTACTTGATGGAAAGACGGATCTGATATTTTTAGTATCTGCTCTCTAAGTCTGACATCAAATACATTATAGACAATAGCGTCACGTAACATCACATCCGAATACAAACCTCCACACGAACACTTAAATTTGCACATTCTAGTAAGACCCTGAAGATCTGTTATCCACTGTCGGTGCCGTGGTGGAGTAGCCGAGCGGTCTAAAGCACCTCGCTGCGGAGCGCGCGGTTGCTCGCCGTGGAAGTTCGAGTCCTCCCTGGGGCATGGGTGTTCGTTTGTTCTTAGGTTAGTTTACCTTAGTTTAAGTAGTTTGTAAGCTAGGGACTGATGACCACGCAGTTTGGTCCGATAGATTTACAGACATTTGAACATTTGGTTCTGATCTTTCCTGCACTGGAATAACTGATACCTAGTGGCCACTACATTGATTTGCTGTTCATAATATCACGTTAGGGCTCCTATCACTGAATCATAAGAAAGTTGAGAAGGCTCTGCGGTGGGAAACAGTTTCTTGACAAGACGGAACACTGGGAGGACTACATACGATAAAGAGAAATGAAGTTTGACAATACCGTGTATCCTGTACACTGTGGTGTAGGCTTCAAACTGTTGCAACCATTTTGTCCATTCCTCTTGTGCTTCGTCATACTGGCGAAAAGGCAGAATTACTGGAGGTGGTAGCTGCTGCAGTGGTACCTGCATAGTTTGCTGCACTGTTGCTGCCAGAGGTTGTTGCACGGTTGACAGCAATGATGCGATTTGTTGACTCTGAAACTGATACATCTGTATCCATAATTGTGCATCGAGCGCAAGAAGCTGCGGCTCAGTGTATGGATGTTTGTTTTGGTGGGATTCGGCATTTTGCAAAAACAACAAGAAGGAAAAGAATAGAAACTGACAAAAGATTATATACTGCAATCTGATTCCTGTAATAAATAGACAAGTAAAATAATGGAGCAGCGTAGTGTCAGCGATTTTGGCGTCCACTTAACATCTCGCTGCAGTGTGCTTAATCCTCGTCTCCATTTGTTGAGTCGTCTTCATCACCATGTTCAAAATCAAATGTTTGTTAAGCTTATGGGACTTAACTACGGTGTCATCAGTCCCTAAACTTACAAACTACTTATGAACTACTTACGAAATAGGATGGCACAAATATCCATGTCCGAGGGGGGATTCGAACCCCCGACCGAAGTGGCCGTGCAGACCGTGACTGGAGCGCCTCAGTCTCCTCGGCCACCGCGGCCGGCTCATCACCATGTATTTTATCCTTCCCGACTTATCTTTGAGGAAAGTTTCAGTTCGGGACTCGTGACATGCGTGGACAGCTAAAATAGCTATACTGATTTGTAATACAAGTTGTATTTATTATTATTTACAATTACTTATCTTTTGACATATGTCTGTCTCTTCTCGCGGCGGCTTCTTCTTGTACGCTGCTAGCTGCACTGTAGTCTAGTCACTCATAGTGACTGCCTATTTCGGAGCCTAGTTCAGATGTACCCTTCCAGACGCATGTCGGCCTAGATACAGCAGCTAGTAGACGGCGCGCTTTTCGATTTCTCCCTCCAAGAGACGCGCCGCTGGCGTGTGATTGGCTGCCGGTCAACCGCTGCCTTGTTCACATTCGTTCTCGTGCATCTGGCGCGTGGCGCTGACTTTACGCCACAACACAGAGAATGTGAGGTTGTGAACTCCTTTATGTCTGATGGCAGTGCACAGACCGCCAAGTGTAACGAAGCAAACCTACTACACCGGAAGCTAATGAAATAATAGTAAATCTACATCTACATAGATACTCTGCACGACAAATTGAAGCGCACGGCAGAGGTATCATCTATCTGTTCTCCAATAGATCGCGAAAAAAAGGAACACCTAAATCTTTCTATTTTCGATATCATTTCTCTTATTTTATTATGATGATCATGTCTCCCTATGTAAATGGGTGGTAACAAAATTTATGCGCACTAGAAGGCTCCAAGTCTCCTGCCATCTACACAACATCAATGAAGATTAATTTCCTGAAGATGGGTCCCTGGGGCATGGGTGTGTGTGTTTGTCCTTAGGTTAGTTTACCTAGGAAGTAGTTTGTAAGCTACGGACTGATGACCACGCAGTTTGGTCCGATAGATTTACAAACATTTGAACATTTTGAACAAACTATTAGTTACAACATACTGTTTCCATTCTGACAGGCAATCACGAATCTAATCTACAACAACGGCAATATTCCATAAGCACGCAATTTCATTAGACGACGCGTGTGAGGTAGAGTGTCAAAAGCCTTCCGGAAATCTGGAAATACGGAATATATTTGACATCCCTCGTCAACAGCGCTCATCACATCGTTGTGAGTAACGCGCTAGCTGTGATTCACAAGAACAATACTTTCTGAATACGTATTCACTATGGGACAATAGATCGTCCTCATCGGGGTGGTTCATAATATTGAGGAAAGTATATATTCTAACATCCTGCTGCAAACCGACGTCATTGATATAGGCCTGTAATTTTGCGGATCACTCCTATTGCCTTTCTTGAATACTGGCGTAACCTGTGCAACTTTCCAGTGTTCGGGTACGGAACGTTCGCTGAGCGAGCGGTTGTATATGATAAGTAGGTATGGGTCTATTGCATCAGCATACTCTGAAAGGAACGTAACTGGTATACAATCGGGACCGGTATACTTGCTTTTGTCAAGTGATTTCAGCTTTAATACTCCATGTCTGTCTAGTTCTAAATTACGCTTGTTTTCAGCTGTTCTTGATACGAATTCTGGTGTATTTGCTTCGTAGTATTTAGTGAAGGAATTTCCGAAAGATGCGTTAAGAAATTCTGCTTTATCAGAACGGCTCTGTTATAACAAATATACATTTTAACCAGACAGACGGCGTGGTGACGGGAAGCCCTTTAGTTCCAGTTGTAGTTAACACCTTCATGGGGAATTTCGAAGACTTTGCCTTGGACACAGTTCCTGCAAAGCCTAGCTGCTTTTATCGACGATACCTACGTCATCTGGCCTCATGCTCAGAAAAAGCTACAAGAGTTTCTGGAATACATCACCAGTATAATCGGATAATCGGCCACATCAAATTCACGATGGAAGTTCTTGTCCACCATAAACCCAATGGAAGTCTGGGTAACAGCGTTTACCGCAAGCCCACGCACACTGATCGTTATTTGCCAACCGCCAGCTACCATCATCCAGCACAGAAATAGTTCTGAAGACCTTGATCATAGAAGCGCAACTTTCTCTGATGCTGAAAACCAGTCAAATGAACTCAGCCCCTTACGTAAAGATTTCAAGGATAACGGCTACAGCAACAGACAAATATCTCAAGGAATTTCATCCAAGTCACGTAATCAGAAGACATCTGAATAACACATCAAATATCGCTTTTTTACCGGTTTGTGGCTGCACAACGGGAAAATTAGCCGGCTCCTGAAGAGACACATACACAATCTTTATGCCTCCAGCAAAGATCCGGCAACTAATGAAGCCTGTGAAAGATGATGTAGGTCTCAGAACACCAGACATTTATAAAATTCCGTGTGAGTGTGGTTAATTGTACGTCGCCCACACTGTTTGCACTAGTGAAAAGCGACGCATTACACATTAGAGGTGTTTTCAAATATCCCGTAAAGTTAGCTGTTGTGAAACATGCTTTGGAAAACGTCCACCGATTTGCTTCCGACGAATTATTAAACGGATGAACAGCGTAATAAACGAGACAATCGAGATGAAAATATCTGAAGACACCCTCAATACAGGCGGCGGCTTGCAGCTTAGTAAGGCATGGGATCCTGTAATTGCGGAGTTGAAGCGCATGGCGACCAAAACTTTGCCATCTATGATTTAGGACCAGGGCACCAGTGACGTCACCAGCGGCGGCGCGGCTGTATCAGCACGGCAGCGTCCTCGAAATGACGATCATCCTCTTCACAATGGCAGAGGAGATCTCTGTCGAAAGCTCATGGGCTCATGGGCTCATGGGCTATCTTAAACCCGCGGCTCCGCTCGCGTGTTGGTTGATTATGATAGATAAATTGTTTTTCAATAGTGTGCTATGAAACTGGTTTGAAGGATGAAATGAAATACAATACCTTCTTTAGAAACAAACGCTTTTAATCAACATTATCAGGAAAGTAATAAGTGTAGATCAAGTCACACGTAAAAATTCTCTAGTTTTGTAAAATCCAATCACGAAATTCAAAAATAATGATTGTAATAATATCACAGATCGATCACTTGATGTAATGCGCTAAACTTCAAATCGATTTTTTTAGAGAGATGTATTAAAAGAGATTTCTTTTTTTACTGCTTATTTATTCTTATATTTCCTTATTCGTATGCTCATCCTTACAAACAAAGAGCTGAAGACATTGTAGCACGCATAGACCAAAGCTATGGTCTGTAGCATAACGTTCGCTAGATGTAACCTCCTTGCTATAGAGTCGCAAACGTCATCGCTAGCCTTCAGTCCAATTTTTTTTATAATTTGACGACTTTCAAGCACCATATCGTCCACCCCTTATAGCTATCGGCATGTAACTCCTATGGTGTACAACGGGAGACTTTGGACAACAATTACACACAGACCATTCGTTTGCGTTCTGTAGTTTTCGCTGCAGAGCGAAATATTAACACACACACACACACACACACACACACACACACACACACACACGTAGAATTTTATATACACCGATAACTTTCCATCTCAACGTACTCCACCATTTTATCATTATCAACCCTCTAGCAACAATGCAACCAATAAAACGATTTTCAAAAGTAAATATAATTTTCGAAGAGTAATTATTGTTCCGCATTTCGCGTTATATTCTTCAAATTACTAAATATCTATCAGATCCCTATAAAACCGCGCCTAAAACCTTCCTGAGGTATAAATTAGTAACTGTACGAATATTTAAGTCTCTGCGTCTTGTCGTTCGGACGTGATAAGCGTACACCGAACAGACATTCACATTAATAGATAAATAGCTATCCGATCGCCACAAAACCGTGCCTAAAGCCTTCCCCGGGTAGACATTAGTACCTGTACATGTTTTTAGCTCTTTATGTCTTGTGGTTCAGACGTGATAAACGTACACCGAACAGACATTAACATTTATAGCTAACCTGTGAGCAAGATCTTCCTTTGGAATTGTTCTTACAAAAATATTTCACGACACGGAGCACAACATGCAGAAGAAGCGGCTCCCAACAGTCATACTTTTGAAGAACGAACTGAAAATCGCGCAGTAGCAGCGCTGCTTCTTTGACACCACAAAACTCCAAGTTTAATTAGGAATGTTGTTCCAACCAGATAGTAGAAGCTTTACAACGGCCACCTTCCTTCAAGTAATTAATGACCCTCTTTAAAAATGTCATTGCTGTTATGATACCATCAAGATGTGTAAATTTACGTTACAAGTTCAGCACATAAGGACAAGTAGTTATAACCTACGGTGTTGTCTTAAGGAAACGTAAATGACACCACATACATAGGTGGTCTTTCTTCATACAATATTTGAGAACAACAGCACATGGCGACTTTCGATAAACGTTTTACTCAAATTGACATTTGCCAAACCTTTCCATTATACACCTCGAAAATGATTAAAGGAAAAAGTCTATTGCTTTTTGATGTTTTGATATTACATTTGAGTTTGGGCATACATTTTTTAAATTCATTACCACCTTCATTCACAGTACAGTTTGTAGAAATTATATAGATATACCAGTATTGTAGCCTATCTGTAAAGTTGTATCACTGCACGACACAAGGTTCAGGAGGTGTTACGCCATATACATTTAGATCCATGAAAACGTAGCGCTATCATAACGTGCAGTAAAAGTGCGATATCTGACATGAGGTTTTATTACTGCTTTAGTTTTTATTAGCCACATTCTGTGCAGACAGCATCTAACACATATCACGGGACCTACGAGAAAAATTACGTTTGTTTTGCGATCCGTATTTCAGATGATGTCATAAATTTTGAGACTCGTAAACATGGATTGAAAACTTTAAGCATAGGCGAGGTGGTGTGCTAATCTTGGCAATGAAATGTTCTCTTAAATGAACATAATTTTTGACCGAGATAACAATGAGTCTTTCGGCCAACTCAGAAACTGTATTTTATATTAATTTTAAAAAGGCAGCGACCAGTTGCAGTGTCGTATATATTACTGTCGACCGGTTTCGGGCAATTATTGTTCTTCTTCTGGTATGTAATCGTGTCCTGTGTGTTAAAGCGGGATTAAAGGAGAAAATGATGGGGGTGATGCCTTCAAAGTTCGAGAAAGTTAATCATTTAAAAGTGAATACGAAGGTTTGCAACTTTGCATCTTTTTCCCTTCTTTCTACCGCTGGTCCTGTAACCAAGATATTTCGTGCCAATGTTTCTATCTGCGATAGAAAAAAAGGACTACATATGAGGGGCCATATTGGTTCTTACCTCGTCAGGGAATGAAGACGAAAGTTTCTGTTCAGTAACCTGGTATCTTTTTCCGGTGTAGTGGTTCCCTGCCCATAAGGAGCACTCACGTCGTGGATACGTTTTTTCTTTATGTGAGGCTGAAATAGTAGTGTAATGTGGATTAGGCTTTGATTCTAAAATTAAGTATGTCAGAGGAAATTTCGGGATGCCAGTGAATTTTCCCGTTACATTTATAATTAAATGTTCATTTACAGAAAGGCACTACTATATAACTGAAATGCACAAACATTTAACAATATAAAACATTTTACGCAGAAGCCGCACGCTGTTTACGGTCTAACAGTCTGAGGCTTCGCTTAACTTACATAGTTGTAAACTGTATGAGCACTCTCGCTCGAATGACTGCGGCAGAGAGCGTTCAAAGGCGCCTAGCTGCGGAGCTTGCCGGTGCTGTCTGTCGGAGGTTCGAGTCCTCCCTCGGGCATGCGTGTATTTGTCGTTCTTAGCATAATTTAATTTAACTAGTTTTAAACCTAGGGACTGATGACCAGAGTACTCAAGTGCCATAGATTGAGAAATATTTGAACATTTGAACTGTGGCAGGGGAAACAGTGGCTACATGTTGTCGCCAATGGAACATTCTAGAGTGTTACGCCTGTTATTTCGATTAAACTAATATTTAAATAACTTTTTAAATAACAGGAGCATAGCTTAATACATGATAATTCAATTGTTTCAAAAGACATATTTAAATTAATTACAGTATATTCAATATGAATAAAAATGCTGGATGCTTTTGGCGGACTTATAAGAACCAGATTTTAGATGGAAATATGGGCGGACTTATGTACTAACTTTTCGTGTCCGGGTAACCATTTTAAATCCTGAATTTCCAAAATTCGGCCACAAATGTGACTTTGTCATTTGAGTACACAAGGTCTTCGCCTGAGCAAGTTTATGCCATGTTTGGGCATACAGTCAAATATTGATAGTCCTGAACAGCACCGCTTTCACATGTATCATCCTCCCTATAACCCCATCTTCTAAGGTTATTGTAGCATTTTGAGACTTCTGTCCTAAGTCTATTGACCACTCTCCATCAGTTCTTCCTCTACATCGATCCACTCGTGGTTGATAGACTCACACCACAGATTTAATCGACGTGCTTCAGGCCTGGACTCTAGGGGAGTTGTCGTCCGCAGAAAGCTTTTCCGAGGCTTAAGTCTACGCCGTTGCAGATGATGTCCTTATAAGGGATGTCTCTGGTCGGTTTCTTGTTTTTTACGTTCGCAGCAAACCGTCTCCTAATCGGTGGTGGGGCAATGCCGACTACTGGCTAGCCGGCCGCGGTGGCCGAGCGGTCTGCGGCGTGTCAGTCACGGTCTGCACGGCCGCTTCGGTAGGGGGTTCGAATCCCCCCCCCCCCTCGGGCATGGATGATTGTGCCGTCTTTAGTATAAGGTAGTTGATAAGTAGTTTGTAAGTTTAGGGACTGATGACCCCGCAGTTAAGTCCCATAAGTTCTACAAACAAAGTGGATTCTAATATAATGTTTAGAAGAGATTACTCGTGAAGTAATTGTTATATAAATGCGGTTTATTATTCTTTTTTGACAAGAAAATGCGGAGGTGGTCCTACTTTATACATCGGTAAATAAAAGAATATTTCCCAAACTATTGTTTATGAGAGGCACAATAAGTGTAACATGCATTCGAGAGTAAAAGTTCCAAATTATCACACGTAAATTAATGAAGTCCATCGAACATTGCAGTTCCAAATTAATCCGCGATTAATTACAGTATTTGTTATAAAACACAGTTCGTCATCACACGAGTACACGATTGCTGAATTATCACAGTTCCACAGCCCTACTAGCGTCCATAGTTTACATTTTTTTCAACCAGAGACTAAGTTTATCAGTCACAGTGCATATCTTTTCAAATCACGAGTTCGTAACGCGGCTTCAGACCGCCCAGCGTCACAACCTTTCACCACAGCGTCCAAGATAGTAGTCCCTTCCCAAGCGTTCGAAAACGTGCTCTACCTCCTCCCAAAATTTTATCCTTTCGTGCATTCTAACGCCTCATCTTTAAAATACAATTTCCCTTCCAAAATATTACACATTAGAATATCACAGAATTAAATGTTTTGATCACCTCCCTACAAATGTTGTTTACATTTAACAAACAAATACATATTTAATAATACTAAAGTCGGTTGAGACTGAAGTTCTTTGCTCAGGTAGCTGTTAAGCGTGGAGTCTCACTGTTCAAATGTACTGCCGCCTTCGAAATATAGGTACACAATTAATATTTAATTTATCATGGCTTTTTATGAAAATATATTCCATTCTGGTACACAAATACAAATAATTGCTTATGTATAAATTATCTGCTGTATATCTACTATTTTTATCAGCCATTAAATATTCAAGTGGCAGTTTACAACATGAAACGAACGTTACTAAGAATAATATTAAATATAATAAAATACATGTCTAAATATAATGCGCTTTGCTGGGTTCATGTTTTGTGTTTCTGCGGTGGAATCTATGTTCTGACACAAGAATATTACTACCTTAGCGAAAAGCAGAACAAGAGAGTAAAACAAAGTTTACTGAAAGAAGACGGAAATAACTTGGTGCGTCTTTTAAGGTAGGTAGCGTGGTGCAATGATGCTCATTTGCTACATAAACTGTTGCTGATAAACACTACGTATCAAAAATTGTAAATAGCACTGAAATTTATCGGCTTTTTATCTGTATGGGATATCTAAATTTTAATTACTGCGTTTGATTCTTCCAAGTCTCCTGAATCCATTCATATAATTATATTTGCCGTATGATCATTCTCTGATTTTATACGGAGTTTTAGAATAATGTGTGTGGCTATATTGTATTTCAGTTGCAATCTGGGATAGCCGCTCTCGCTCATCCAAGATCGCTGTTTCCTGTAGCCGAGCAGATTAGGGTAGGGTTTCCCTAACGATCTCTATTCCATTCACAAGGTCCAAACTCTGAGCTGGCCAGCTGGGGAACCCAGTAGCCTGACATAACTCGCCTTTCGTATGGAAACAATCAGCTTCCCACTGTATCTGTAATGTCACACTAGCATTTAAACTAATAATGTATGTCAACAAATTTCGCTTCTTCAGAAAATCTTTTCTTCCCATAGCCATCTTCCTTACTTCGGCTATCAAATGTTATCTTGCTACCTTAATAAAAAACTTCATCTACCACTTTTATCGTCGCATTACATAATCTAATTTCTTCAGCATCACCTGATTTTCTGACACTACATTCCATTAGCTTTGTTTTACTCTTGTTCATCTTATACCTTCCTTTCAAGACACTGTCCATTCCGTTTAATTGCTTTTCCAGCTTTTTTGCTCTCTCTGACAGAATTACTATGTCGTCAGCAAACCGAAAGGTTTTTATTCCATCTCCCTGAACTTTAATTCCCTCTCCAAATTTCTCCTTCCATTCCTTCACGGCTTGCTCAATGAACAGATTGAACAACATTGGGGAAAGTCAGCAACGCTGTCTTACCCCGTTCCCAGCCACTGCGACCCTTTCATGACCTTCGACTATTAATTCCTGTCTGGTTTTTGTACAAGTTGAATATAACTCTACCCTCCCTTCGTACCGTCAGAATCTGAAAAAAAAATGTATTCCAGTCAACATTATCAAAAGCTTTTTCCAGATCCACAAATTCTAAAAACGTAGGAGTCCCTTTCGTTAACCTAAGATAAGTCGTATTGTGAGTATTGCCTCCCGGGTTCCTACATTTTTTCTAAATCCAAAACTGAACTTCCCCAAGCTCGGATTCCACCAGTTTTTCCATTCGCCTGTAAAAAATCCGTGATAGTGCTTTGCAACCATGACTTATTAAGCTGTTGTTATGGTCTTCAGTCCGGAGACTGGTTTGATGCAGCTCTCCACCCTACTCTATCCTGAGCAAGCCTTTTCATCTCCTCATAAGAACGGCAACCCACATCCACTTGAATCTGCTTACTATACGCGTCTCTTGGCCTCCCTCTGCGATTTTTACCCCACACACTTCCCTCCAATTCTAAATTTACGATTCCTCGATGTCTAAGAATGTGTCCTACCAAGCGATCCCTTCTTTTAGTTAGGGTATGCCAAAAATTCCTTTTCTCGCCATTTCTGTTCAGTACCTCTTCATTAGTTATGTGATCTACCCACCTAATCTTCAGCATTCTTCTGTAGCACCACATTTCAAAAGCCTCTATTCTCTTTCTGTCCGCACTGCTTATCGTCCATGTTTCACTCCCGTACAAGGCAACACTCCACACAAATGCCTTCAGAAAAGACTTCCTTACACTTAAATTAATATTCGATGTTAGCAAATTTCTCTTTTTCAAAAATGCTTTTCTTCCCATTGCCATTCTGCATTTTATATCCTCTGTACTGCGACCGTCGCATGTTATTTTACTACCTAAGTAACAAAACTCATCTACCACCTTCATTGTTTCGTTACCTAATCTAATTCCTTCAGCATCGCCTGATTTTCTAAGACCGCATTCCATTATTTTTGTTTTGCTCTTGTTAATGTTCATTTTGTACGCTCTCTATATTATTAAGCTGATAGTTTCGTAATTCTCACATTTGTCTTCACTTTTTTCCTTAGTAATTGAAATCACTATATTCTTCTTGAAGTCTGAGGGTACTTCCCCTGTCTCATACATGGTGCATACCAGGTGGCACAATTTGTTCAAGACTGGCTCAGCTAACGATAATAGTAGTTCAGACGGGACATCATCTCCAGCGGCCTTGTTTTTACTCAATTTTTCTCGCAGTATAGTATGTCCTATCTCATCTTCGTACTCTATTTCTAGTATACTGCCTTCAAGTTTATTTCCTTTGTGCAGGCCTTCTATATATTCCTTCCATCTTTCAGCTTTCCCGTCTTTGCTTAGTAATGGTTTTTCTTCTAAGTTCTTGATATTCATACCGCTGCCTTTCTTGTCTTTAAAGCGATCGGTGATCAATCTTTTAGGAAAGGACGAACAGACACTATTCATATAATTCATTTGCTTACACAAAATACCGATTTTGTAGAAAGATATGAAAAAGCCAAGATCGTTGATCATCAATTGTTATTTAAGACGACCGGTTTCGCTGAACTATGTCAGCATCATCTGGTCCAATAAAATCATTTTACAAGGCCATAATCTTGTAATGTCAATCAGTTGTTGTATAACATAATTTACAGTGCATAGGTGCACTATGTCATTATAATAAAACATAATTATCACAGTGAGTGACAATAGCACAATAATTATGTTTTATTATAATGACATAGTGCACCTATGCACTGTAAATTATGTTATAAAACAACTGATTGACATTACAAGATTATGGCCTTGTAAAATGATTTTATTGGACCAGATGATGCTGACATAGTTCAGCGAAACCGGTCGTCTTAAATAAAAATTGATGATCAGCGATCTTGGCTTTTTTTATATCTTTCTACAATATCGTAATTGGATCGCCTCCTAGAACATAAACCAAAATACCGATTATTCACACGCCAGATATTGCTACACGAATGCTAAACACTTTGCTAACTCCGTGTCGCTTTCACTCTGACTGTTCGTCCAGATGTCGTCAGCTCTTTACTCCAGAAGCTGCTATCAGTGGCTAAAACTCATTAGGCTGCGGAGAACTCGTGTGCTGTAAAACTTTCGCTCTTACAGAGCGACATGCAAATTTTTCCGCATGAAATCATATCCCTCAGTCCTTCCCTTTCTTTCAGAGGACACAGGGTATTCAGCTGGCGTGTGGGTAGACATGGTGGGGGGAGGGGGGGAGGGGCAGTTGGAGGGGGAAGTGGAGGAGAGGCAGGACGCACGACACGGAGCGAAGCGCGCACGAATCTGTGTCTTTTAATGGCTGCACCACGGGCGCAGGAAAAAAAGACGAGCGAGGAATCCACTTCCCTGAAAAATTTACAGCGGGTAGTTTCACGCCAGACGCTTCATTAGACACCAGCCCCGGTGTACGAGAGGTTTCGGTTCTGACTCCCCGTAACAATCCAATTTTATTTCTGCGTGCAAACCTATTGGCTTTTAAGCTATGCGAGACGATACGCATTGAATGGCCTTCAGTTCCCGCCGAATCCTGTCGTTTCGTTACGCGTCCGAATGCGGAACATTATCACACATGGGAAATCCTGACTACGTGGCACTGGCATTTTTTTTTTCTTTTTACGTCGCCGGGTATACAAGTGATGCTGATGGTGTTGTCATAGCAACACACACAAGGCTGAGTTGTTCCAGTTCGCGATAGCCTGCTCGCAGTCCACTGAATGTAGAGTCAGGTATTTGAAAAAGATAACATGGAAGCAGTGAGTTTATAAGGTTGCGAAGGTTTCAACTCGCATTACCTGTCTTGATGACCTCGGTCCTGCGCACAGAATCAGTTGACACAAAAATGGAACGCTGTAAGCTTTTCCCCAACGAGACATATATTTCCGTGTGACACAAATTCAGAGTCGTTTGATACGCGAGCGGTTTTAGTTGGGTACTTAACTCTAATTAAATAGAGTATTGCACAATATTTTAACTGCAGCTCAAGGTAATTTTTGAAGTAACTGTATCTAACTTCGCATACAATTATTATATATTAACCAGTATAAATCCTCGGCGGAGACCGTTGACGTGATATTCCAACAAATCAGCGACGAACAGCAGCAAAAGTTGCTATCTTTTAAAAACATCGTACAATTCACTCAGAATTACAGATTACTAGCTGAAAACCCGTAGACGCCCGCATATTTATTCCAGTCTTAAGCCATCTCTCCTTCTCTTTTCGCTCTCTCTCTCTCTGTGCACCTTATCTTTCCTTCTCTCACTGTCCCTCATCTTCCCCCCCCTCTCTCTGTCTCATTTCCTCATATCCCTTCTCTCAATTTTTCCTATCCTCTTCTCTCTGTCCATCTTCTTCCTCTGTCTCTGCCAATCACCTGACTGTCAAACTCTTCTTCCACCTCCATTTCACCCATACAAAAGTTTACGTATTTTCCTTTAGTGTTGAAGATCAATTTGCCAAGATTCATGGCAATAGTATCAACCGTATGGCAAAAAAAAAAAAAAAAAAAAAAAATGTTCAAATGTTTGTTAAGCTTATGGGACTTAACTACGGGGTCATCACTCCCTAAACTTACAAACTATTTATCAACTACCTTATATTAAAGACGGCACAAATATCCATGCCCGAGGGGGGATTCGAACCCCCGACCGTAGTGGCCGTGCAGACCGTGACTGGAGCGCCTCAGTCTCCTCGGCCACCGCGGCCGGCAACCATATGGCGAATATGCACAAACATAATAACCAACAAACAAACTGTCACTTTTATAATGATTGAGGGATTTTTTTACATTATACTCAAAATACTAAAGAAAGCTCTCAAATGAATAATAGGATATTTTACACCAAATAATCTCGGAACAAACATATGCAATAGTAGCAGGGATTAACAGTAGTAGTAGCAATGCTACTTTTAGTGGTCCCTGTTGTAGCAATGTTAAGTTCACGATAGTACCATGATTTCCAACAATGATAACCTTTCGAATGCGCAGCCTCCAGATGATATACCTACCCCTTCCACATGCGATTTCATATCGATCACGAAACCACGCTTACTTACAATTAGTTACAAAGATAAGTGGCAAATTAATTACATAACTCGTTAGCCACATAATAGTCATTCACTATATATCGAACGCGAAAACATTGATAAAATAGATGACGAGATACAAACGTATTTATAATAGAATAAAATTTTGAACGAAAGAGTGGCATTACTCGCTTCACTTACAGCAATTTAACAAGGCAAATACTACTTTCGATTGTTTCCAATAATGCTTTCCAAGAATTCTTGCAAACGATATTCACTACTGTTCAAAAGTTACATGTAAAACATTGAACGAGGGCATCCTTCCTTATCAGAATGTCTGAAGGACTACTGAACTAAATGAACCTTAATCACATACCAATGGTCATGCATATAGTTTAAAAAACTCGTCAGAAAGGTTGTGATAGCTATACAGTACACTAACAAAACTTGGAATTGTCATCCACAGTAAAAGAAGCGACGAGAAAAAGTTTAATAAAGGTTTGAAATTATGTTTAAAGTTTGTTGCAAGTCGCTAAGTACTGTCATTCTCATCCAGTGTATTTCGAAAGTCTCGCCGCATTATATGGCATTTTTTGCGATTCCTATTCGTTATGACGTAATATCTTTTGAACCATGTGCCGTATGTGATTCTTAACCATGCAGCGTTACCTCACGGTAAGGAATGTGTGTACCAAATTTGGTTGAAATCGGTCCAATGGTTTAGGAGAAAATGAGCAGTATTGTCACAAAATGCAGCAGTTTTTCACACATCTCGTTGTTTATGTCGTCATATCTCGTCAACTATATATCGTATGTGATTCTTACACTTACGGCGACCGTCCTCATGGATTGAAGCTTACGTGTACAAAATGTCATAAGGATTGGAACAAAACTGTATATTTGTATGCAACACGTACAAACATACGGACACTCTGCTTTATATATTAGATAACCGTAACTTTTCAGTCCCTTAGATTTACAAACATTTGAAAGTTGTTGTTTTCTTTCTTTTAACTAGCATAGGCATCCTTATGCAAATAAAGAGAAAATGGCGATGCAGTTACCCGGCAAAGACGCTTATTAGCTAGCCTCGAAGCTCCACCTTTCTCTGAATCTGCTGGCAAAATCACAATGCTGGTCTCTGATTCCGTACTCTCCAAGTGGTGCACATTGGATTACGCTAATGCCGATGGTATTTACTTTCACGTTAATCCGTACTGAAGAATTTGAAGGTGATTTCAAGTTTACGACAATTTTACCAGTGAACAGAGTTCATAAACCACACAAGTTTTCCTTTGAAAATGTTTCCCGATTGTTGCTTCGTTCTCGAGACGCTGGTGACCTGGGAAAATTACAATGAAGTCCCATTTTGCGGCAAATGATTGGCTTTTAGAGAAAAAAAAATGTGTCCTACAAAAATGTGTATTTTTCCATGTAGAATACGAATATTGAATAAAAACTAGTAATTATCACTTGAAGAAAATTGAGCATGACCTTGGGTTTTGACCTTCAAAAGAGGCTTCAAGGCCATTTCGAGGTAGTAACCATGCCATGACCTCCTTCAAAACTTTACAACTTACACTACACATTTTTTTTTCAGAATTGTGTCACACGAAAGATATTGGCCGGAGTAGATTAAAATGGGACACCCTTTATAAGTGTATGGCGCAGGCGCTACATCGGTTACTCCGCTACAATGGCAGGTCATCACGATTTAAGTGAGAACGTGATGTTATAGTTGGCGCACGAGAGATGGGACAGTGCATCTCGCAGGTAGCGATGAGGTGGGCATTTATCCGTACGACTATTTCTCGAGCGCGCCGTGCACATACGGGATAAGGTAAAACATCCAATCTCAAACATGCGGCCGGAAAACAACGGCTCATCGATATTTATTATGAGAATTTTACCAGCGATGTTGGTACAGCTGTAGTCACGGTTTTTTTTTTTTTTTTTTTTTTTTTTTGTAATAGAAAATAACACTCTAGTGAAAGTGTCGACTGGGAGCATGTTGACACCTTGCACAAGATATTATAAACTAAATCATGAAGCACAAGAAGGATGTGCAGTAAATGTTACTATAACTTAGTATTCGATGGTAAGGCATCGACTAAAACAGAGGTGATTTCGGGCGTTCCGTTCCACAGGGTAGTGTTATTGGTCCTCTGCTGTTCCTTATTTACATAAATGATTTAGGGGAACATCTAAGTAGCTCTCTTAGGTTTTTTGCAGATGACGCCATCATTTATCGTCTAGTAAAATCATCTGAAGATCAAAACCAACTGCAGAACGATTTTGAATAAGATATCTGTATGGTGTAAGAATTGGCAGTTGACTCTAAATAATGAGAAGTGTGAAGTCGTCCAAATGAGTACGAAAAGAAATCCGTTAAACTTTGTTTACATGATAAATCAATCAAATGTAAAGGCCGTACACTACACAAAATACCTAGGAATTATAATTACTTCTGACTTAAATTGGAAAAAACACGTAGATAATGTCGTGGGAAAGGCGAACCAGAGACTACGATTTATTGGCAGAACCCTTAAACGATGCAACAGAACTACTAAATAAACTCCATACACTAAGCTTGACCGTCATTTTATGGAGTATTGCTGTCCAGTGTGGGATCCTTATCAGGTGGGTCTGACGGAGGACATCGAAAGAGTCCAAAGCATGGCAGCTCGTTTCGTATTGTCACGATACAGGGGAGACAGCGTTACGGAAATGATACAGGATCTGGGATGGGAATCATTACAACAACGACGCTTGTCGCTGCGGCATGGGCTACTTTCTCCTCCGAGTTCGAAAATGTATTGTTGACTCACACTTGCATAGGTAGAAATGATAATCAGAATAAAATACGAGAAATCAGAGCCCGAACGGAGAGATTCCGGTGTTCTTTCTTCCCGCGCGCTATTCGAGAATGGAATAAGAGTTAAATAGTATAACGGTGGTTCGATGAACCCTCTGCCAGGCACTTAAATGTGATTTGCAGAGTATCCCCTGTAGATGTAGATGTATACTGGGAGCATGTTGACATCCTGCCCAAGATATAATAAACGAAGTCAAGAAACACAAGAGGGATGTGCAATAAATGTTACTACAACGTAGTGGCGGAAGTCGAGGCTTTCGAACGGCTGATACGAAAGAATTGCGGAAGTACTCCTCTTTCGTTGAATTTAATATGGCGGCTGTTGCGGAAGAGCGTAACGAGTGGGGTTTCATCCCGAAATGAGCGGCGCAGCGCGTGGGCATTGCGTGTAACTGGAGCCGCGCTCGCCCGCGAAATAAGCCGCGGAAGGGCTTAAGCCCCGCGGCACAGCGCCGGCGTGGATATTGCGAATTCAGCGCTTTCACTCTGCACGGCGCGACGGGCAGCTCGCCGCCGAATCGGACACAGTGGCTGCAACAGATTTCTGTTCAACGCCGTGATAGAATAGATCTCACAGCACCAAGAATTTCATTCTCAAATCGTAATACAAATACACCTGTCAAAACAACTCAAAAATGTTCAAATGTTTGTAAATCTATCGGACCAAACTGCGTGGTGATCAGTCCGTAGCTTACAAACTACTTAAACCTAGGTAAACTAACCTAAGGACAAACACACACACCCATGCCCCAGGGAGGACTCGAACTTCCATGGCGAGCAACCGCGCGCTCCGCAGCGAGACGCTTTAGACCGCTCGGCTACTCAACCGCTGCTCAAAACGACTATAGAATATCAATTTAAACAGAAATTCAGAAATCCTGAGACTGTTTTTCATCTCTAACAAGTCAAACACATTGCTTCACCTTTATCTTTAACGTCTTTGACATTTTAGAGACGAGAAAACAGTCTCAGGGTTTGTGAATTTCTGTTTACATTGATATTTATATGAAATTCGCCTAAGGTTAAAGGCAAGAATGTTCCAATATGTCCATTGCCGAGGTGCTATTCCGCTGCATGGAGAGCCTTGGCAGTACTGGCAGTATTCCCTGGAACACAAAAGCTGAATTAAAGTTTGTGACTTGGAGAGAAGTCTTAATTAAATTATTCCAAAGCGATTTAATCACTAGTGATGCGGTGGTCTAGTCGTAATATATCCTTTGGTGATACAATATGTGTATATATATATATATATATATATATATATATATATATATATATATATATATATATATATATAAAATACGGCATATAGATTTCATTCATCGAATGAATATCTTCAGTGCAGTTTCGAGTCGTGAGGAGTTATGTAGGACGAATAATGTTTTCTTCTATCGTTAAAATACACTGATAGCTAGGTAAAAGTGTACTTAAGAACAATGCCAAAGGTACTTCAAAGTACAGAATAAGCAGGGTGTCCCAGACCACCCGTCCACCCTTTCTGAAACCGAGAGAGTCGTATGAAATGTAAAATGCAATACCTCCTTGTTGTGACTAATACTACACAAAGAAAACTGGTAAGACGTCTGCTTAGTAAGCATGGAGATCCGGGTTCGATTCCCGGTCGCATCACACTTTTTTATTCATTGCTTCACCTATAACTAGAGGATCAGTTTATATAACTAGGTTCCGAAATATAGTCATCGGCAAAGTGATCTAAAATTGTTCTTCGACTTCCTGTCGGTTGTACGGAGTGGAGACAACAACATTACGACAACCGAGGTAGTTTCTGAAGGGGGGCTTGATGTTGAATTCCATTTACTTTATGAAACGAATATTCTGACAGTTCGGTTCAAATAGTGTAGTGAGAAAAACGTTCAAATGTTTGTAAATCTACGGCACTTAACTAATCTGATTATGACTCCCTAGGCTTACAAACTACTCAAACTAGCTTATGCTAAGGACAACAAATACGCCATGCCCGAGGGAGGTCTCGGATCCGCAGCTAGGCGCATTGGAACTCTTGGCCACTCTACTGTGGATGTACTGAGGGGGTAATGCAACAACAACAACGTTACTTACAAAAAGCAATGGCAGGGAGAACCTTAGGCAGGTTGGAAGCGGGTCCGACACAGAGAGAGGCGACTCCAGCTATTGGAGTGCCAAAGTGTAATTTCCAGGACCGGGACACGATTTCAGACAACAGAAGGCAAGGCCAAGGACGTCTACGTGTAACAGCAACAAGATATGACCATTATCTCGGGTTAACAGCCAGGGAGAGAGGAGGCTGAATGCAACTCAGCTGCAAAGCACCCTACAGGCAGCATCAGGATGCGCAATCGCCTCCGGGCATGTGTCATCTACTCACAAAGGCCTAGGTGTCCCACTAAAACGACGACACCGTTTAGCCAGTAGGAACTTGATAGAGGACCATCAGGATTGGAATCGTTACGAATGGCGCCGGGTTCTGTTCCCAGATATTAAGATTTTGTGTTCAACAACACAATCGTCACTCGCTCATCTGGAGAAAACGTGAAACAATCCTGCATATGAGCAGGATACTTAAGCATATAGATATGGTGGACGAATGGTGTGGGAAAGTGTCAATATTGGTGGACTTATGGACCTCTATGCCGTTTAAATGGCTCTTTGGCGGCCCAGAGGTGTAGAGAGCCTTCAAACTTTTTGTCCCCTACCCATGTGTCATAGGAGAGTGGTTCCTTCTGGTGTATGATAACGCCCGTCCGCATAGAAGCGCACAGTAGCGTTGGTGAACAACATGCTTGAGGGAACTGAACGAATGGAGAGGCCAAATTTAAACCCGATTGATCCTGTCTGGGAAGAACTTGGAACACGCGTTGCAGCCAGACCAGCACCTCACTTAACGGTTTCAGAGCTGGAAATGGCAATGGCAGACTGGCCAAATATCCTCAAAATGTTTGTAGAGCTTATGGGGCTTAAGTACGGGTCATCAGTCCCTAAATTTACAAACTACTTATGAACTAGCTGATACTAAAGACGGCACAAATATGCCCGAGGAGGGATTCGAACCCCCGACAGTAGTGGCCGTGAAGAACGTGGCTGGCGCGCCGCAGACCGCTTGGTCACTGTGGCCGGCCCCAAATATCCTCAACAGCTCATTGATAACCTCTTACTGTCCATGTCACGAATGTGTGCAACTGTACTGGCGGTCCAAACTCATCGCGCACCGTATTAGAGGGCAACGAAAACTACTTCTTCACTGTTGTAGAAGTCCCATGGTGTCTCGCTCTAAGTAAACGCCATGTAAACCTCAAGTAAAAATTTTCAAAATATGTTACTGCATCACATTCAGATTACAATTGTTATCAGTTTATGAACAAAATACGTTAACATATGTATATGATATCTCTCCTCCTAATTGTTTTGAGCAGTGTGCGAATACGCGGAAACTGAAGTACGATACCTTTCAAGAGTAATTATACATGTTTTTCACTGATGTTCACGAAATAAAAGTCAAGTTTCTATATAGCCGTTAAGAGAAGTAAATGAAACTAGATGATTTCATATGTATATGTCTTTTAAGTCTCCAGTAACTAGTCAACAATGAGAAATGAAGTGCTACGCATATGTGACCTCTATGCCATACAAAAGTCACGACCTTGTGTTTAAACGTGCTGTATGACGTACACATCCATCAACTACAATACCACAGCTGTTACGCCGATGATTTTGCCAGCATTGTAGACCGAAATGTCTTAGGGACGAAGTCTTAAGTAAATTTCTGCTCACTTACCATGGCTAACACTAAATATCAATTTAGAACCTAATTATTTTTCGCTTTCGGAGAAAACATTTAACCTGCCCAGTCTTGGCTAACATCCAAGCGGGTACGCTGCCGCACGTTGTCAACAGAACGAGCGGCCAGCTTTACTGCCAAGCAAACAAGCTTAACCCGTCTACTCGTATTACTGTCGCTTATTCTTACGCTTTCAGTGTAGTGCTACATGTAGGGTCCGGAAGTTAATGAAAAGTTCCATTTTAGCGCCAGCTGAAAGCCGAGCCGAACACGACTAATCCCACAAGATGCCAAGACGGGATTGTTGAAGTCTGATGGTATTATCACTGCCTTAAACATTTTCCAGAAAACGTGGAATAGTATAATAGCAGTTCAGAGGGAATATGTCTACTCCAGGGGACTTGTTTGGACTTTAATCTTTCAGAGTCCTGTCAAATTCTTCTTGCAGTATCGTATCTCCTAGCTCATCATCTACTTTTCTACATCTACAATCCTGCCTTCGTTTCTCTTGTATAAGTAACCACAAATTCCATTTTTACACATAAGAACAATTAACGTTGTACTTGGGAAGGCTATGGACTCAAATCTTTGACTATATCATAACAGAGATTCAGCAAAGCAGTGGACACGCCTGCTTTCAGAGGGTTCCTTGTCGCAATCTGTCGTGAAATTGATTTTGTGAGGCCAAAAGTGCGTAACAGCGCATGCATACGTAGAAGGATAAGAGTGGAGTAGCTACAGGAGAAGAAAATCAGACTCAAATGATCCCGGAAGGGTATCAGTTAGTTGAAGGTAGTCATTGGAAGAAGGTACAGAAGCCCTACTATAAGTCGATAGAGAATGTCTCGGAACAGTAGTGTGTAAAGGCAGGAAGAAGCAGACAGTTTGGTGGAAAGACACAGTGAAGGCAGCCTCGAAAAAGAAAGGCGTTTCAAAATTTCTCGTAATAGAAATCAGGCAGAGAAAGTTATGTTGAAGAAAGAAGCAAAGCCAAATTAATAATTGCAGAATCCAAGCAGAAATCATGGTAATAATTTGGAAATAAGATAGACACTTTGGGTCAAGCCGTGGTGAACCATTATTTAAGTAATAGCCTTCTTACATCATGACGCGGTACGACACCCAGAAAACTTTTATGCCATCTGACTCTGGCCGCGGAAGCCTACGTAATTAAATTAAAAAGTGTTTTGGCACGTCAGGAAAGCTGCTAGTGAACCCTGAGGATGCCTTGGGCAGATGGAGGGAATATTTTGAAGAGTTGATAAATGTAGGTGAAAGTTCAATAATGTCAGATTTTGAGGTGGAATGGGGTATGAACGATGATGAAAACAGGATCACATTTGAGGAAGTGGAGGGAATGGTCATTAGACTGAAGTGCAATAAAGCGGCTGGGGTAGATGAAATCAACTCGGCGCTCATCAAATACATTGGAATTTCAGGTCTCAAATGGTTAAAACAGGATAACTGAAATGGTGTAGAAGTCGAGACAGGTTCCGTCTGGCTGGACGAAAGCAGTATTCACAGCAATTTTCAAGCATGGAAACAGAAGAGATTGTAACAACTACATAGATATCTCTTTAATTTACGTTGAGAACAAAATATTATCAGGTATTGTTGAAAGGAGAGGGGACTGAGGCGCTCCAGTCTCGGTCTGCACGGCCACTAGGGTCGGGAGTTCGAATCCCCCCTCGGGCATGGATATTTGTGCCGTCCTTAGTCTTAATTAGATCATGAGAAGTTTGTAAGTTTAGGGACTGATGACACCGTAGTTAAGTCCTATAGACTTTACAAACATTTGAACAACATTTAGACTGCGAGTATTAGGGTAAGGTGGTACAATTACGATCATTTCGGACACTTGTTATTGTAACTGGAAATATATTGAGAAAAGAAATAATTTTAATTATGTCATTTGTTCTTGGATTTTTAATGAATATGTAACATTAATATTATACAATTACAAAAGTTGGTATAAACACAAAAACAGGTTACAGAATTGAGAAGAATTGATCGAAAATGTACCACACTAGGTACAATTGTTTCTTCCACATATAAAGCACTTTTTCCTTCGGGCAGCAACGCATACTTCGTGGTACTAAACATTGCATTTTTGGCAGCGAATCCAGTCACCCTTAGCTACTGATTCTGCACTATAATAATTCAATAAACAAAATCCACAATTATTTTCGTTTTTTGCTGGCGAATTGAAGCTTGGTAAACTTCTTTCATCATTACTTACAGACGTACATTTCCGTTTATTGTTCTTGTTGCAATTGTTCATTGTTTCCCTTGTGCCCTGTTGAAAAAGTTTCCTCTTGGTGCGGAGGTTATCCATGTTTCAATTTGAAGTGAGTCTGGCTGATGTCTGTGTTTTCCTCTTCCGAGACGATAATTTTTTCTCTGGACTTGGCAAAATGTCCCTGACAGCATCGTGCTGAGAAATTGTACTGGACCCTGGCGTTACGGATTTGCCGTGTTCTTCAGTTATATACTTTGACGATGAGGGTTCTTCTCCCATAATGCTGTTAGTAGCTTGACTGGTGGAGATTGAATGAGCAAGAGCCTCAAATAACGATGAAGGTGCAAATTTCTCCTCGGGAACAATGTCTTTGCAAAAGGGCATTATTCCTGTTCATTGGAACCCTTTGACTGCGCACCCAATGGACGCAGCTTTGCCCCAGGCATCACAGAAAATAGTACAGAAACATTGTTTTGTAATGTTTTCATTGGGATTGGGGTGAATCCAGTTAGTTGCACTTCTGTGATATTGAGCCTTTAGGGATTTGAAGAAAGTTATATCAAATGGTTGCAGTACATGTGTACTGTGCGGAGGCAATTCCAAAAGTTCTATCCCGTTTTCCAGACAATATTCTACAGCATCTAAGCTGGTGTGGCTGCCATGATTGTCAACAATAATAAGTGTAATAGGGTTACCCATTGTTCTGTATATGTTAAAGTGTCGCAGCCAGACCATGAACAATTCTTCATTAATGTATCACGATTCACTCATCACCGTTATGGAACCAGGAGATAACCCATCTTGAAATCAGGGCGTTTTCTCACTCCTTTAAAAATTACCATTGGTGGTACATATGCACCACTTGCATTCATGCATGCAGCAACAGTCATATTTTGTCCTTTTTCCACGTTAGTTAGTGAAACAACTTCTCGCTTTTCTTTACGACTTACTACTTTTGTGGGTCTGTTGTTAAGAGGAAAGCCGGATTCATCCATATTACAAATACACTCTGGTTTATCAAACAAATCATAATCCTTTAAAATTTATTCTAAATTCTGAAAATATTCACTTATTTCTGCTTTATTTAAGCCTTCAGTTCTGGCTCGCGAAAGATCCTCGGGTTTTCTTAGGCTAAGGTGAGTGTGTCTCTTAAGAAATGCCCTAAACCAGTCGATTCCAGCAACCTTGCTTTCTAAGTTTCATGGCTGTTTCAAATTATTTTTCTCAGCTAACCGAAATGCAGCTTTTCTTAACTGGAGTGGCTACAAACCCAGTCCGCGCTGGTCTAGAAATAAAGCTATCCGGACCAAAGCATCTTCATTTCAGAACTGAGTGCCGTTGGATGACCAATTCTGTTTTCTATAGGACTAGTTGGAGTTAATCCAGCTTGCATTTTCTTTTTAATTTGCACTTTACCATGTAAAGTGCTGAAAGGAAAGTCATATAATTGTGCAGCAGCTCGAAGGCTCAAATGTCCATTCATTACACTCTTTATTGCCTCATCTAATGCAGTTGGACTCCATTGATTGTAGATTTTCTTTTCTGTTCGTTTTCTAGAAAATAAGAGGTGACTTTAAAAATCGCGTAGGAAAATCTTTAAATATACAGAATTTATTTGCAATAATTGTGTATAATATGTCTTTGGTAACCAATCGTGACGGACTAAACTGAAAAAATGCATTGATCGAAATTGTATTAGGGTATCGGAATTGTACCATTTTTCTGATCGAAAATGTACTACTGGCGGAGTGAATTCACGAGTAAATAGTAGTGAGTTCTGCCAATAAATGACCGTACATGTCACAGAGGCTTTCTCTGTAGATGCTTCAGAACACGCCTGAATGGAAAACAAGTTTCTAACCTCACTAATATAGAATTTACAAGCGCGTGGAAACTAGAAAATTTATAAGAGCGCGAATAGACTAAGTAGCTTCACTTACCTCTTAACAGGGAAAAAAATCTATATCTCCGTAGTATATACTGGTGTATTCTTGGAAAACACAGGAGGAGCTGTAGAAACCTGCTACACTACGATGCCACACAAAGGTAAGTGCTACCAACACTACGAGACTGACAAATGGCGCGAAACCTTATGTTGATCGGAATTGTACCTACATCGAATTTGTACCACCTTACCCTATTTGAAGACAGCCTCTTACAGGCTGTCAGGATCAGATCTTTAGCTCACGGCAGATAATGAACAAGTGCTATGAGTGTAACAGGGACTGTATCTATGTTTTATAGATTCTGACAATGCTTATTACCCTGTTCGTAGGAGAAAGTTATTGTCAGTTCTTTAAGATTATGGAATAAGAGGCAAACTTCCGCATGCAATTAAAGGTCTATACGTAGATTGTCAGGCAGCGGTTAGAGTTGACGGTAAATTGAGTTCATAGTTCAGAGCAGTTTCAGAGGTAAGACAAAGCTGTAACCTGTCGCCACTGTTTTTCATACTATTTATGGGTTATACGTTGAAAACAACAGACTGGCAGGATGAGTTTAAAATGTATGGAAACAAAACAAGCGTATGCGGACGACTTTTGTTTTGATAGCAGATTAGACTGAAAAGTTGCAATCTAATATGTAAGAGCTAGACAGGAGATGGAAGAGTTATGACACCAAGATAGTCTAAACATCTCCAAAGCGAAAGTAATACCGTTGGGAAAGAGATTTAAACATATGGAGTGCCAAAGAGAAATAACAAAGTTAGAACAGGTAGACAGTTTTAAGTACCTTGGATGTATTTTCTCACAGGACGGCAACATAGTGAAATAACTTGAATCAAGGTGCAGCAAGAAGGAAGTCAATACGAAGCAGTGCAGCGCTCTATCTTTCGATCATCTTTGATGAGTGCGAGTGAAAGCTGGTTGGATACAGGTTAGCCGGCCGCGGTGGCCGAGCGTTCTGCGGCGCCTCAGTCACAGTCTGCACGCTCACTACGGTCGGGGGTTCGAATGCCCCCTCGGGCATGGATAATTGTGCCGTCCTTAGTATTAGCTAGTTCGTAAGTAGTTCGTAAGTTTAGGGACTGATGACCCCGTAGTTAAGTCCCATAAGCTTTACAAACATGTGAACATTTTTGGATACAGGTTACCGTATTAATAAGGTTGAGGTTACAGATATGGAGGTAACAAGGATGACTGCAGGTACTAATGGGAACAATGGCAGGGGGTGTCCATAATGAGGAAATCAAAGAAAAACTTGGAATTAACACCATAGCGGTTAGAGCGAACAGGCTGAGGTGGAGGGAGAAGCAATGTTACCTAAGAGAGCCATGAATTTGGCAGTACAGGGGAAGAGGAGACGAGGTACACCGAGGAGAAAGTACTTACATTCGGATAAGAAAGATTTTAGAGTAAAAGAACATCCGACGAGGCATCAATGTTCGCATTGAATAGGGAATCATGGAGGAATTTTATTAGGTGGACTATGTTCCAGACTGAACGCTGAAAGGCATAATCAGTCTTTGATGACGATGACGATGACGATGATGATGACAAACAGAAGACGAATGGGTGTGTGTGTGTGGGTGTGCGGTTTATAATTTTCTTGAATTTTCTGTTTTCTTTTCTTGAATTAGTTTTTGTATACGTGCCTTTTTCCTCTGTTATTTATTCAAATTGAGCTGGTATTGTGAATTGGTTGGCTGATTCTGTTTCTGATAAAGTTCATTGCTTAATGGTTGGTTTTACTATATAGTTCACTAATTTCTTGTTATAACCAAATAATCCCCGTCTTTCTTTTCACTATAATTATAAATCAAACATTCACATCCACAGAAAACAATCACAACCAAACACATAACTTCCATGACAGAATTATCAACGGAACTGGCATAAATCTCACCAAACCGTAAAATAACCTGCTAGAAAAAGAGCAAACACACAAATATTACACAACACAGTAGAACACTTCATAATAGAATCTGAACACGTTATAAATGAACAGGAATGACTGAGAATACCAAATTTTAATCCAAACTTAACCAGAGAATTAGTAGCTGCAGAAATAACACAGATAATCTAAACACACAAAACTACCATAAACTCTATTAACAGAAAACAAGAAGGAACTACATACCCCAAGCTCAAAAGAAAACTAAAAGAAAACAAGGCCATACTAACCAAGACAAATAAAAGAAATATATTGGTTTTGATGAAAGAAGAGGACTACGCAAATGAAACAGTAGAATATTTCTGAAATACAACCACATGCACAAACTAAACAAAGACTCGACAGCAAGATACCAGACAAAATTCAACAGACACTGAGAAACACCAAAAACATATTCTCAAAAGGCCAGATAAAAAGAATGACACTGAAAAACCAAAAGCTATCCACCCTAAGCTTCTTACCGAAAGTGCATAAGGAAAACATTCTAATACACCCCATCATTTATTTCAGAAATGCTCCATCCTATCACCTAGTTCCCTCCCCCCCCCCCCCTCAAACATACACACACACTCATACACTCACACTCGCATACATATACACACACACATTACTAAAGAAAATATACACTTTTGAAAACAACAGGACTCTCGGAAACACACAGGAACAAACAGAATCAAGAATGCGGACATATCAGTCACAGAAACCCACATATCCTATGACATCGTATCAGTCTACACCTCCATAGCAATATACCAAACAATTATCATCACACACAGACTAATACAACAGGGAAACACTCTAAACACACACACACACACATATTGATGAAATAGAAACCATAACAGAAAAAATTTTCTTCAACAAAGAATTTTATTCTTAACAGGACGGACTGCCAATTTGATCACCGATTGGTGCCCTTATAGCTAACATCCTCATGAACAACTTAGAAAAAAAAATTTTCGCGTACATAATACAACCAAAGAAATACAAGGTCATATACTGGTACCAGTATGTAGATGACATACCATGTCTGATCAATGAACCACACACACAACACACAAACACACACACACACACACACACACACACACACACACACACACACACAATAAAGCTTCACAGTGAAATAAGCAATCTATACGCAAAAACTCCATTTCACATTGGAAACAGACAACATACTAAATTTTCTGGATATCACCATAAAAAGTACATACAACTCTCATGAATTTACAATATTCAGAAAACCATCTACCGTCTATGAAATCACCTGGTGACACACAAACAGCAAGCTTCAACAGACTAAACATAACACCCATCAGTTAACAAAACTACACACCGGAAATGAATACAATAGAACAAATAGCATTGGAGAATGGTTATGATATTTAATAGACAGACTACTTCAACAAATATGCAAAAAGAAAAGTAATGGACAGACCGCACACACACAAACACACACACTACACACACACACACACACACTCACTAGAACACACAGAAGAACAGAACACAAGGTCGACATAGTAAACACAGAAGCATAACACACAAAATTAAACAAATGGCACATACTCATTTACAACAACAAAATAGTTCACAATATAGGTAGCATATTTAAGAAACAGGGACTCCAAATCGGATACAGGACAGACAACACAGTACTGAAAAAATTCAGAATACAGATGACACAAACACCAACAGACAAATTCAGCTGATCAGGCATGTATGAACTCACATGCAACACGTGTCAATCAATATATATTGGACAACCTTATAGGAATTTCAAAACCAGGTATTCTGAACGCCTCAGAGCACTAAAATGTCACAGTTTCCGTAGAACATTTGCAGACCACGTAGTTTCCTACAACCATCACCTATACAAAAAAGAAATAATAAAATCAAGCCACAACCTATGCCACAAAGTCAGAAAAACTATGAGATACAAAAAGCAATCGCAGAAGGGAAACCAGTCACGAATGAACGTACCACAATATGCAATAATATATTATTTAACCCATTTAATGAGCTATACAGAAAGACATTTAAAACGTATGCGCGCGCGCGCGCGCGCGCGCGCGCACACACACACACACACACACAAACACACACACACAAAGAGAAAATAACAAAATTCAAATCCACTGCCACTCCACAGAACAATTCAAGGCCCACTACTAGGTACACAGTCCAATTTGCTGAAGTGGCAAGTGATTCTGATAGAAAAAAAAAGTCCGCAAAATGTGTGTATTGTGTGTGCGTTGTCCACAGAAAGGCGGAGGAGGAAGTGTATGCCGAAAGAAACAGTAGGTAATAGACGATAGGCTGACGATGGAAATATCCTCACTTACCAAAGTAGCAGTGTAAAAATCTTCACAAAATTAAAACAGATTATTTGGTTGCAGATGACAACGCAACCATTATATAATTATGTAGAAAAGATTCCACAGGAGTACAGAATGTAAAAACAAGGCAAGAACCAAAACATGTAATACTACTTTTAGGCCTAAATTTACACATAGTTTAGAATGAAGGTCAATATATTTTGTATTTCACAGCAATAAATAAATGAAAAACCCACTAATGTTGGCACACAGGTGCTGAAACTTGTTTGGCTGTGAAATAAAACAGTGTTTTGAATATCAGGCGAAACTCACAGCCACGAAAGAAGAAATCTCAGAACCATCTGCCACTTTCAAAAACATTTACATAAACAAAAATAGAGGCTTTCGTGTATATGTAAGGTAACACGTCTGATAACGTCCTATACAAGGTGCATACAAGAAGTTAAATTTCCCTATTTTTGTAAAACAAAGACAAGCTACTTAATTCATAAGCGTTACTGGCAACGGGCACAGCAATTCTGAGCTACGGCAGTAACTAAAATATTAGTTACTTGTTATATACGGGGTTCAACTTCTGCTTTCCTGTGTTACAAGCTTCCTAGGGTTTTATTTGCGGACGGAGAAGTTAGTACTGCTTCCTCCCACAAGTCCCCTAAAACCTTCACATCCTTGCGGATGCTGCTGCGTAGCAGTGTGCGTTTGTACCGCCCTACAGTACGCACTAGGTGCCGTAGTTGCTTTCCAGCACTTTATGGAAAGCATAGAGTTCTGACTAACCTGTTGTCTTCTATAGTTGTGTCCCCAGCGCAGAAGACAGCACACAGGTCGTTGATTCTTCTACAGTATACAAGTGAGGCTAAAATAAGTTCTGCATGATGGAAGCATAAGAAGCGACTCGCGAGATTTTTAATTTTCAGGGATGCCATTTATTAATTAAATAATATAATATGAGCAACTATTGTTAATATGACACGGCCTATGCTGTCCATAGCTTATGTTGAGACCTTGACTGTTATCACCGGTCCGGCGCGTATAGTGGTCAGCTCTAGACTGAGACTGCAGCGCGTTGCGAGAGGGCACCTGACGCTCTGTTTCGCGCCAAAACAGGGCCGTCGCGCGCCTTCTGCAAAATCGCTCTTCTCTTGTTACAAAAAGAGAAGGCACCTTAAACTTTTTAAACTGTCAAAATCTAGCCTGTCCTTGAGAGATATTTATCATAAATTCTCAGCTCTGAATAATTAATATTTAGTATATAATAAACAAAACTAATTTGAAAAGAAATCACGTGACGTGAAATGCAGCAGCCAATGCGAGGAGAGCACCAGTAACATAGGCGGGCTTTCCCACGGGAACCAGCACCTAGTGTACCATATGCTACTGCTCCCCACCCCACATTTCAACATATGCTGCACTTCTGTCTTTCTTCCTTGTTTAAGGCACGTACGATGTTAGCAAAGAAACGGCCAGCGGCCAGAAATATGAAGTGGCCACAGGCCAGGAATATCACAGTGTCGTAGGAGTCTGCCGTTTGTGAACAGAGCCAGTGTGTGGCAGTCGTTATGAGCTCTTACTGTGAAATAATGCGGAAACTGTGACGTCGCGCTCAGGACAAGGGGCGTGAAATGCTTGTGCTCCTCCACGACAATGCTCCTCATCATACGCCTCGGAGCACAGAAACGTTTCCGTAGAAATGCGAATGGGAGCTGTTTGGTCATCCTGCATATAGTCCTGACCCTGAGATTTCAATCTTTTTTGCATCTCAAGATATTCCCCGCCTCCGGCCTGCGTTTGCCAAAGAAAAAAAAAAAATGTTCCAGGCGATTTTAATACTCTTATTCCATTCACGGGCACATACTTCTACGAGACAGAAATACAAAAATTAATAACCCCACAATACGACGGTTGTCGTAATTATCGTCTGGTAACGAAGTCGGAAACTAGCTCAGAAATTGCTGTACCCGTGAGAAAAAAAGTTTTTCCACTGCGCGGCGGAGTGGCCGAGCTCATTGAGGCGCTATGCTACGATGCGAGAGGCCGTTCCGCGTCGGGGCGTCGAATCTTCCCTCTGGCCTGGTTGTTTGTGTTGTCTTTAGTATAAGGTAGTTTATAAACAGTTTGTAAGTTAGGGACCAAAGACCCCGCAGTTAAGTCCCATAAGCTTCACAAACATTTGAACATTTTCAAGTAAAATTGAAAAATGTCAATTGTCTTTGTTTTAAAAAATTGGGGAATCTTAATTTCTTGATGCGCCTCTTAGTGTGTGTAGTGTAATTGCTTGCCTGACTATTTAGCTTTGAAAAATTGACCGTACAGTAGTTGTTGAACTATTTTAAAATAATAATCAGTGACTAAGCCTTCAATTTAAACGAACTGTTAATTTTAAAAAATGAAATGAAGTGAAATGGCCAAACATTTAATAGTTTAAAACATCTTGCAGAGCAAGCAACCTACAGAATTCGACGAACAGTTACCTTAAACAGCGGTGTAGTTGATCTCGTTGATAAGCTGTTGTGAGATTGGTTGTAATCCGCGTAACTATTCCCCGACATTGGATGGAGGTTCGGAATATTACGATTCAATCCCCGTGTAGCATAACTTTGAATGAAGGTAATTTAATGAATGAAAATTGATAATTGATATAGATTATGGCTAATCAGACTTCGAACTGTTCATTACATAAAAGTGATTGCAGGTTCTAAGCCAGTAAATATTGCAAAATGGTTAATTACAGTCAAAGATACTATGGCAAGCTACACGAGATACGTAAGTTTAACATGTTTCATTACCGAACCATCCAAAGTCGTAATATTTATATCTGAAAACAGCTGGAACTGGAAAAATAATTAAACAACTGATCAACTGACAAGTTAACATTAAATAAGGGGATTTATTAATTTTAACAGAAAGCATATAATTCATACCTGAGTATCCATTTTATATCTGAATATTTTGTACAATCAGTTAAGAACAATAATCAATAGTTAATAATGTTCGTTTCAGCATATTGTAGTGGCAGATCTTATCAGTACAATTCAGACAACAGAACAATTAGAACAGAGCAGACAAAAGAACAGAGAGCGAGTACGATTGGATTATTACTTTTATAGTAAAAGACAGAGATTTTAATTAGTTACAGTGATATTATAATTAGTTTATTTGTATATCTTTTGCGTAGCCTATCGATTCCAAGAAAGAAAAAATGAATTGCCTATTTATCCTAATTGCATTTATCTGATTTAATATTTCAAATGACTTTAAAATATGTTATTTATGGGGCTCTTGCTATATGGTAATACTAAATGTGGACGGCACACAGTGCAATGTCATCCAAGACTCCGTTTCTCCTACCGAACCACATAACACTACAGTTAGAGCTACGTGCCTGCTCACTCTGGTGTACTTGCTATTACAGGGATATTGTAGAGGCATTATTGATTAACCTTCGGAGTCGAAATTTGCTACGATGTTATTTATTCTGCTTCTGCTGGTTGTTTCCACCGAATGCTTGTTTCAGCTATTGCCATTATCAAGTAGACCTGTTGATGTTTTAATAAAATAACTACCTATGTCTATGAATTACAATTTTATATCGAAAACTCCGTTAAAAAATTTACTTTCCGTGACGTGCAAAAGCATTTTAGAGTCAGTGTCTTGTTCTGTGACAAGATCTTGAAGTCACGTCCTTTTCTATTCGATTTATTTGATAAATAAAATAGTCAGTTTTACTCCTATGTTCATGTTAAATTACATATTTGTTGGTCAGAGAGTGTGGTCGTGTATCATAAATAATGGAATTGCTGTAAAAATGATCGTTTGTTTTTCGCTTGTGAGATTTTTCGTGTTCTCTTACCAAAATTTAAATAAAAGTCTTTAAATGATTTTATCTTTCAAATCCGTTGGTTCATAGAGAATATAGGGTATTTTTTCGTGTGTGTGTGTGTAAATTTCTAGGTGTTAGAGAATGTTTAAAGCTTAGCCTTTACGAATTGTGTGTAGAATTTTTAAAAGATTTACGTTGAGCTCATCTCTGTGATTTCGGCTCTTTAGATCGAAGTAAAAGTTCAATTGGTTGATTTCACATTTTCTTGTAAGTTCTATAAATCCAATTTTAAAGATTCTTCCAGTTTCTTCAATATAAAAGGAAGAGCAGTCATTACATGGAATTTTGTAAACGCCAGGGTAGGAAAGTATTTATACAACACATGGAACAAAATTAACGAAATAATAAAACGAATATACAACTAGCATTTCGCACAAGCGATACTTTAACGTCAAAATTAGGATCAGGAAAGACGAAAACCGACGTTTATTCCTACCCTGGCATATACAAAATATCATATAATGACTGCACTTAGTTCAACAAAAACAACAACAAACGATAGACAGACTCCTGTCAAGTGTACTGACCGTCGTCAATATGGCGACCGAGTTTACACAGGTTACCGCAAACAGCGCTGTAACTAGAATGTTGGGCACTCTTTGACATTTCAGCTCGTTAATCACACAGCGTGGACTCTGTCAGGAGTATCTTTGGTGAAGTTACAGCCCATATCGCTCTATATTTTGTTGTATTGTGAAATACAACTTGAAAATCTGATTTTACTGAGTGTTAGTGTTTCCACTCCCATGAACCACAGACATTGCCGAGGTGGGGTGGCTTGCGTGCCTCAACGATACAGATAGCCGTGCCGTAGGTGCAACCACAGCGGAGGGTATCTGTGGAGAGGCCAGACAAACGTGTGGTTCCTGAAGAGAGGCAGCAGCCTTTTCAGTAGTTACAGGGGCAACAGTCTGGATGATTGACTGAGCTGGCCTTGTAACATCAGCTAATGTGGCGTTGCCACACAGCTACTGCGAACGGCTGAAAGCAAGGGGATACTATAGCGTTACCTTTCCCGAGAACATGCAGCTCTACTGTATGAACATATGATGATGGCATCCTCTCGGGTAAAATATTCCGGAGGTAAAATAGTCCCCCATTCGGATCTCCGGGCGGGGACTACTCAGGAGGATGTGATCATCAGGAAAGACAATACTGGCATTCTACGGATCGGAGCGGGGAATGTTAGATCCCTTAATCGTGTAGGAAAATTAGAAAATTTAAAAACGGAAATGGATAGGTTGAAGTTAGATATAGTGGGGATTAGTGAATTTCGGTGGCAGGATGAACAGGATTTCTGGTCAGGTGAGTACAGGATTATAAATACAAAACCAATTGGGGGTATCACAGGAGTAGGATTGATAATGAATAAGAAAATAGGAATGCGGGTAAACTACTATGACCAGCACAGTGACCGCATTATCATTGTCAAGATAGATACGAAGCCAACACCGACAACAGTAGTACAGGTTTATATGCCAACTAGCTCTGCCGATGATGAGGAAATCGAAGAAATATATGAGGAGCTAAAGGAAATTATTCAGACAATTAAGGGAGAGGAAAACTTAATTCTTATGAGAGACTGAAATTCGGTAGTAGTACAAGGAAGGGAAGGGTAGATAGTAGGTGAATATGGTCTGGGCAAAAGGAATGAAAGACGAAGCCGCCTGGTAGAATTTTGCACAGAACATAATTTAGTTATAACAAACACCTGGTTCAAGAATCACAAAAGAAGGTTGTATACGTGGAAGAGACCAGGAGACACCGGGAGATACCAGATAGATTTTATAATGGTAAGACATAGATTTCGGAACCAGGTTTTGAAGTGTAGGACATACCCAGGGGCAGAGATAGACTCTGACCATAACTTGTTGGTTATGAACTGTAAGCTGAAACTAAAGAAACTATAAAAAGGTAGGAAAATAAGGAGATGGGACCTGGATAAATTGAAGGAACCTGAAGTTCTTAAGAATTTCAGAGGGAGCTTTGGGCAACAATTGACAGAAACAGGGGAAAATAAAACATTAGAGGAGGAATGGGTAAAATTGAGAGATGAAATAGTGAAGGTAGCAGAGGACAAAATAGATAGGAAGGCAAGAACTACAAAAAAATCCTTGGATATCAGAGGAGATACTAAATTTAATCAATGAAAGGAGCAAATATAAAAATGCAGTAAATGAAACAGGCAAAATGGAGTACAGACGACTAAGAAATGAGATTGACAAGAAGTGCAAAATGGCTAAGCAGGAGTGGCTAGAAGGCAAATGCAAGGATGTAGAAGAATGTATAAATAAGGGAAAAGTAGATACAGCCTACAGGAAAATAAAAGAAACATTTGGAGATAAGAAAAACAGCTTTACGAATATCAAGGACACTGATGGAAAACCAGTTCTCAGCAATGAAGGGAAAGCTGAAAGGTGGAAAGAGTATATAGAGGGGCTCTACAAAGGAAATGAACTTCGAGACAATATTGCAGGAAGGGAAGAGGATGTAGATGAAGATGAAATAGGAGATACTGTACTGAGAGAAGAATTAGACAGAGTCCTGAAAGACCTAAGTCGAAACAAGGCCCCTGGAGTAGATGATATTCCCTCAGAGCTACTGAAGTCTCTGGGAGAACCAGCCATGACAAACCTGTTTCACCTGGTGTGTAAGATGTATGAGACAGGCGAAGTACCCTCAGACTTTAAGAAAAATGTTATAATGCCCATTCCAAAGAAAGCAAGTGCAGACAGGTGTGAAAACTACAGAACCATCAGTTTAATAAGTCATGGTTGCAAAATATTAACACGAATTATATACAGAAGGATTGAAAAGCTGGTAGAAGCCGACCTCGGGGAAGATCAGTTTGGGTTCAGGAGAAATGTAGGAACACGGGAGGCAATACTCACTTTACGGCTTATCCTAGAAGATAGATTAAGAAAAGGCAAACCTACATTTCTAGCATTTGTACATTTGGAGAAGGCTTTTGACAATTTTGATTGGAATAAACTCTTTCAAGTTCTGAAGCAAGCAGGAGTAAAATATAGGGAGCGTAAGGTTATTTACAACTTGTAAAAAAACCAGACAGCGGTTGTCAGAGTTGAAGGGCATGAAAGGGATGCAGTGGTTGAGAAGGGAGTAAGACAGGGTTTTAGTCTTTCTCCATTGCTATTCGATTTGTACATTGAGCAAGCTATAAAGGAAAGCAAGGAGAAATTTGGAGAAGGAATTAAAGTTCAAGGTGAAGAATTAAAAACATTGCGTTTTGTCGACGACATAGTAGATACAGCAAGGGACCTGGAAGAGCAATTGAACGGAATGGACAGTGTGTTGAAAGGTGCATATAAGATGAACATTAACAAGAGCAAAACTAGGGTAATGGAGTGCAGTGTAAGAAAATCAGGTGATGCTGAAGGAATTAGATTGGGAAACGAAGAAATAAAGGAGGTAGATGAGTTTTGCTACTTGGGCAGTAAAATAACAAGTGATGGTCGCAGTACAGAGGATATAAATGCAGAATGGCAATGGGTAGAAAAGCGTTCTTGAAAACGAGAAATTTGTTAACCTCGAATATTGATTTAAGCCTAAGGAAGTCCTTTCTGAAGGCATTTGTGTGGAGTGTTGCCTTGTATGGGAGTGAGACATGGACGATAAACAGTGCGGACAGGAAGAGGATTGAGGCTTTTGAAATATGGTGCTACAGAAGAATGCTGAAGATTAGGTGGGTGGATCGTGTAACTAATAAGGAGGTACTGAACAGAATTGGGGAGAAAAGAAATTTCTGGCATACCTTGACTAAAAGAAGGGATAGATTGGTAGGGCACATTCTTAGACATCAAGGAATTGTGAATTTAGCGTTGGAGGGAAGTGTGTGGGGAAAAAATCGCAGAGGAAGGCCAAGAGATTGATACAGTAAGCAGATTCAGACAGATGTGGGTTGCCGTTCTTATGTGGAGATGTAGAGGCTTGCTCAGTATAGGGTATAGTGGAGAGCTGCATCAAACCAGTCTCCGGACTTAAGACCACAAGTGTTTAGCTTTCTTCAGCGAACACTGAAATAATAGACAGTGGACAGTACGGCGAAGGCAGATTTTTCAAGTTTATGGCCTGACTCCGCAGGAGTACACAGGAGTTATGGAATGGAGATGTAAACCGATCGGTGTACCTAGTCAATCAGAATGAAGACTGAATGCTTAAACATCGATGTGGAGACTACAAACTTAATGCTGAAAAGGAAAAATTTATATGTTGAGACACTAGTTAAAAAAGATAAGAGACAGGCAAAAGGAAAGATATTACTGAATAAGACTTACAAAGTTTCCTCACAGACATTAAAATACAGTACATCGTGGTATAAGATTCTGGCAATAATGCTTTAACCCTTATGTGCATGACCTATATTTTTTGCACATTTACATAGCCTGGTTAACTGGACCCGTCAAGTATAATTCGAGAATTTAAACGAAAACAGTTTTTTTGTGGATATTAATATACACAAATATTTTTAAGGTTGATCAGTGTAATATGAGACAGCTGTGATCAATTTTAACAATTCTATTAAATAAAAAGGACTAAATTAATTAAATCAATTACACTAAAAAAACTGAAGCATCAGCTACCAGTGTATCACAAACTGTTCTCAGCTTGATGATTATGGTATTCACAAAGAATGAATCATTTAACAAACAAGGATGACATACATTTTAGAGTAACTGCACACCACACTGCTACGGGCCTAGCGCACACATTTTATGCACTTACAATACACTGCATTTCTTTCCTGCCCATTGAGGTGGGACACAGTGAACACCTCTTCTGACGACTCACTGTGCAGTTGCTGTTACTCTTGCTGTTTTGTGTTTTAGGAATAGTAATGAACTTATCCATATCCAGGTATATGGATTTCTGTGAAAATGGATTAGACGATGTCCTGATTGCAAACTGTTGAATCGTCTCCATTGAAAATTCCTTAATGAAAATTCTCCTCTTGTGTAAAGGCCCTTCGTTATACGTCGGATGTTGTGTTGTATAATGGGAAAATACATTTTGAGTGCCTACATGCATTATGTTGCACCAGAGAGTCATTGGCCACCGTTTATTTTGTCTTTTTCATGCATAATTACGCACTAATTGATCCATAGCATCCAACATTTCACAATAGGCTTCCGTTTTGGATGTTGTTCTTCGATAGAATTATCATGATGCAAGGTGCTTAGGAGAATTAACCTTTTTCTTTGGCGAATTGACCATCGTAATTTCTTTTGTAAATGCAAGTAACCTTGAATTTACTACTTTTGTCCTATTTGGCTTCATCTCTTTTGGAAGGACTCTTTTATTCATCCTCATTCTTCCCACAACTGTTAGGTTTTTACTCAACAGACGTTCTGCCAGTGGTACACTCGTAAAATAATTATCTACTGTAACATTTCTGGCTTACCAGCAAATTATTACAACATTACTATATAGCTCCACATATAATAATCCACTACAATATTTCAGCCGCGGTGGAGTAGCCGAGCGGTCTAAAGCACCTCGCTTCGGAGCGCGCGGTTGCTCGCCGTGGAGGTTCGAGTCCTCCCTGGGGCATGGGTGTGTGTTTGTCGGTAGGTTGGTTTACCTAGGTTTAAATAGTTTGTAAGCTACGGACTGATGACCACGCAGTTTGCTCCGATAGATTTACAAACATTTCTTTAACAATATTTCACTCTATTACACAACAAACGAGTACGCTATCAGGCAGTTGAGCAGAATTTCGATTTGTAACAATATTTTTTCAGTAATGACAAGTATGGGTGTACCAGGAATGAATTCTCTGAATTCCAACAAAATGTAATCGATTACAATACAATCTAATATGATAACACAACAAAATAAACCACAGTGTCCATCTGGCCCATGCTATATAAATGTTTGATATGAAGACGAAAATATGACACTTAAAACTAACGACACAGATTTCTCATGGTACCTTTAAGGTGTTGCTTAATACTGCAAGAGAACATACTACATGAGTTGGACCACAATTTGTACCTAGGGTATTCATGGTAGGGTTAAGTAATGAAAAGCATCCTAATTTCGATGGGAACACAAACCTAACACATAAGGTGGAAGATACTACTAATATGGATCAAGTGACAAACATGTAATGAGTCTACGTTAAATACAAGGATAATCCACACAAAGTCGATTCGTCAGGTCATTTTTTATATACGTAGAGGGATCGCTCGGAAATTTTGGCAACATGCATCTAATGGCATTATTAAAAATTATTTTTCAAGCTAAACTAGACTTCTTCATGTAAATAACAAATATCAAAAATGTTGGAAAAATAGAACTACAAATGCTATACCTTTCGCGCAAGCTGAATCTTCAATGTTCCACAATAGTTACTAGCATACATTTCAGCTCAGATTTTAATCCGGCGTGATGTAATTCGTAATGTTGATCTCAACATCACGGATGATGAAATAATTCAAGCTTTAGAATTGTCGATAAAAGTTCTCAGCATCAGAAGGATGACTAAGCGTGTCGTAAGTAGGAATTCCTCTTCATCTTTCCCATAAAAAACATCTTTTGTGACCTTTGATTCCCACAAATTGCCAGAATACGTAACCATATACGGGATGAGATGTCAAGTCGGACCATATGTAGCAACGGTCAGACAATGTCACAACTGTATGATATTCGTCGGGATGAGATGTCAAGTCGGACCATATGTAGCAACGGTCAGACAATGTCACAACTGTATGATATTCGTCCACATTAGCAACCATTGTCACTCTCAGAAGCGTTGTAAATATTGTGGTGACAATCACTCAACAGATGAGTATTCCAATCCTAATCCTACAGTTGGTAATTTTAAAGGGAATCATAATTCAATGGATAAGACGTGACCAGAGTACGAGAAGCAGAAACGAGTAAAGAAAATTTGTTCAAGTGTAAAACTGTAACATTTTCTAGCAAGACCTTTTTAGTTATCTTATGAACCTGTTAAATGTTTTATGCGGAGTTCATGAGTCATCAGACTCGCATTTCTGCACTGATGATATTCCATCCAAAAAGTTCCAAATGTTTGTAAAGCTTATGGGACTTAACTGCGGGGTTATCAGTTCCTAAACATACAAACTACCTATGAACTAACTTATACTAAAGACAACACAAACATCCATGCCCGAGGGAGGATTCGAAACTCCGACGCGGGAGGCCGCGCGATCCGCAACGTGGCGCTCCAGACCGCTCGGTTACTCCCGCGCGGCTGATGTTTCATCATGGGATCGGAATCTATATGTAATTTTTTTTAAATAAATCATGTCGCCCATCAATCAGGAGGTTTATTGATTTTATTGCAATATTGAGGTGGGCAGGCACAATCTCCATAATGCAGTCACTGATTTAAGACCGCCGTTTATAATATGTAGGGAGTTCAACGTCTCCGTAGATGACGTATGCATGCATACAGCATCGAGCAGCCTGTTCCCTGAAGAACGGCCTTAACCTGTCACATTCAAAATCTTTCGTAGTCTTCTCTACACGGAAACGAAAAACATATCCAATGAATACCGTAATCCTGCACCATTTAAATTTAACGTACGAACCACGGCAAAGGTATTGGGCCTTCTTTTGGGTAGTAAATTGTCATGAGCTGAACGCGTCAAACATATTCCTACAAAAGCAGAAAAAACGCTGAACGTCCTACGAGCAGTAAGTGGTGTGTGGTGGGGTGGCAACCGGACCTCCTCCTCGTCTTACATTACGCTCTAATATGCTCGATAATGGATTATGGATGATTTCTGTTTGGAAATACGCCGCAATATGTACTTCAGAACCTAAATGTATTGCAGTTAAGGGTCATCAGGCAATGTTTAGGAGCAATGAAGTCATCACCAACAAATGCCCTCCTAAGGGAAGCGAAAGAAATGCCTCTGGACATCCGTGAACTGCTTCATAAAAAGTTTCGGCGTCAGAAGTCTGTATTGATCAACCACTCGGTCACAGTTAAAGCCAAATAAATGGCAGCAAGGGGATACTTATCAGAAAACAAGCGAACACCTTTATTAGTAAAAGGCTTCCGATGTCTATTTTACATTTCCTTTGAAGTGAAAGGACCAGTTTCAGACAGAATGGGCGAAGAGTTTAATTATAATAGAGATGTAACAAATTATCTGGAAAGCAAATGGCCAGATTTTTTGCATACATATACAGATGAGGCCATAAAGCAAAAATGTTTATGTTGCCTCCATTAAGTAGCATTTACACTTAAATTAATAATTTTGAAGAAGCAGCTACATTTGGAACGGAAAGAGGGAAATAAGACATAATTTTGAAATACTCTAGAACACTTTAGAGCAATTATAACATCGAAAGTGGAAAGCCGTGAACAGCTATTATTAGTGACGGAAATAATAATGATAAACCAGTAAAGGAAATAAATGTGTTGCTTTTATATGGGTAAAGGATCATTCAAGCATTGTGAAGGGAACCCACTATTTATACAGCTTCAATATTCCGATATTCTACAAGTATCAAGAAAAGAGGCACACAATCAAAGGGAACAGCAGTAGCAAGTATCACAGCATAAAAGGGGCTACTCGTTTCCTACACTTCAGCGACCTATTCCCAGAAAATCGTGTTTTGGCAGAAAATCTCTTAAGGAGATATGTAATATGGATAAGGTTAGAACATGCATGCTTCCCCACACATCTGTACACGATTGGAGTACCACGCTTCCCCACGAGCAGTGTTTATCTAAAAGAAGACGGAGATTTCGACTACATCATCCTTGGATGTACCAAATATGCCCCACGACAACACAAACTTTGTCTAAGGCTCGCAAAATGAAAATTCCCTTTTCTACAAACACAAAACTGCTAATGAATGTGAACAAGACTAAACCTTATGGTGTTCTACTTCAATTTAACGAGAATCAGTAATACAACTTTGACGTCAAGCACAGAATTTATAATTTTGAAATTCTTTATTCTGAAATTTGTAACTTTTATAATCATGTTTAAATCAGATGTATACACAAGAAGTAATTGTACACAAAAAATGTAATGCGTGTATTGTTTCATGGAAAAAGCCAATAAAAGAAATTATTATACAGCATCACTGGATGATTTATCACTGAAGAATGTCAGAACAATGACCGATAAAATCATAAACGGACAAACGTTAAGTAAAGTAAATAAGATTGAAAGAATAATCAGACTGCAATTATATGTAGCTACGTAAATAAAACTGACAACTCCACCATGCAACATGAACTTAAGTGCGAACAAATGTTTCACGAAAATTATACCACTTCTGCAAGAAGCTATATTTTTTATATGTTAAACAAGTCTGCATCTTAGCAACGATTACAGGATAACAAATTAATAATCAGCAATCGAGTTGCAATAATAGCAGTTTAATAAACTCGATCACGGTTTCGACGGGTATAAAACCGTCTTCTTCAGAGCGTCTGCTTCCTGTAAGTAGGCGTGAATGACTCCAAATGCGCTGACGAATCACTCACTCTTAAATCACATTCCCTAGTTCATAGGGATTTTCAAGCATTGTGAATACAAGTATAGGACAACATGTATTTCTGAAGAAGACGGGTTTACATCCATCGAAACCGTGGTCAAATTTAATAAACTACTATTATTGTAACTGGTTGGCTGATTACCCACGCCAACGAAAAAAAGTTTTTTAAACATTTTTTACTTTGATATGTATATATTTTTGTGAGCTGAATACAAATCTTAATTTTATTGTATCACCCATAGTTTTTGCGCAATATGCTTTTTATTCTATCGTATAAGAATCGTATGCTAGACATGCTAAACAGGGAAATTAACTAAACTTATTGTTACAACATAATCGTGGCTTTTATTTACAGTAAGCTACTTAAATCAATGATATGTGTTAATAGAGGTTTCACTTGTCAGCTGGAATTGATTTGTATTTTTTTCCTCTTTTTTCTTTGAAGATATGCGAGTAAACTACTATGACAACACAGTGATCGCATTATCGTAGTCAAGATAGACACGATGCCAAAACCGACCACAGTAGTACAGATTTATACGCCAACTAGCTCTGCCGATGATGAGGAGATCGAGGAAATATATGAGGAGCTAAAGGACATTACTCAGACTGTTAAGGGAGAGGAAAATTTAATTGTTATGGGAGACTGGAATTCGGAAGTAGGACAAGGAAGGGAAGGGAAGCTAGTAGGTGAATATGGTCTGGGCAAAAGGAATGAAAGAGGAAGCCGCCTGATAGAATTTTGCACGGAACATAATTTAGTTATAACAGACACCTGGTAAGAATCACGAAAGAAGGTTGTATGCGTGGAAAAGACCAGGAGACACTGGGATATAAAAGATAGATTTTATAATGGTAAGACATAGATTTCGGAATCAGGTCTGAAACTGTAAGACATACCCAGGGGCAGAGCTAAACTCTGACCATAACATATTAGTCATGAATTGTAGGCAGAAACTGAAAAAGCTGCGGAAAGATAGGAAAATAAGGAGATGAGCCCTGGATAAACTGAAGGGACCTGAAGTTCTTGAGAGTTTCAGAGGGAGCTTTAGGCGACAATTGACAGAAATGGAGGAAAATAAAACAACAGGGGAGGAATGGGTAGCATTGAGAGGTGAAATAGTGAAGACAGCAGAGGACAAGATAGGTAGGAAGGCAAGACCTACAAAAAATCCTTGGATATCACAGAACATACTAAATTTAATCTATTAAAGGAGAAAACATAAAAATGTAGTAAATTAAACAAGCAAAATGGAGTACAGACGACTGAGAAATGAGATTGACAGGAAGTGCAAAATGGCTAAGCAAGAGTGGCTAGAAGGCAAGTGCAAGGATGTAGAAGAGTGTATAAATAGGGGGAAATAGATACACCCTAAAGAAAAAAAAGAGATGTTTGGAAATAAGAAAAACAGATCTATGAATATCCATAACACAGATGGAAACCAGTTCTTAGCAAAGAAGGGAAAGCTGAAAGGTGGAAAGAGTATATAGAGTGGCTCTACGAAGGAAATGGACTTAGAGGCAATATTGTAGGAAGGGCAGAAGAAGTAGATGAGGATGAAATAGGAGATACTACACTGAGAGATGAGTTTGACAGAGCACTGAGAAACCTAAATCGAAAGAAGGCCCCTGGAGTAGATGATATTCCCTCAGAGTCACTGAAGCCTGTGGTAGAACCAGCCATGACAAAATTGTTTCACATTGTGTGTAAGATGTATGAGGCAGGCGAAATACCCTCAGACTTCAAGAGAAATGTTATAAACCCCATTTCAAAGAAAGCAGGCGCAGACATGTGTGACAACTACAGAACCATCAGTTTAATAAATCATGGTTACAAAATATTAAAACCAATTAATTACAAAAAGATGGTAGAAGCCGACATCGGGGAAGATCAATTTGGGTTCAGGAGAAATGTAGGAACAAGGGAGGCAATACTCACTTTACGGCTTATGCTAGAAGATAAAGGTAAACCTACATATCTAGATTTAGTAGATTTGTAGAAGGCTTTTGACAATGTTGATTGGAATATACTCTTTCAAGTTCTGAATCAAGCAGGAGTAAAATATAGGGAGGGTAAGGTTATTTACAACTTGTAAAAAACCAGACAGCGGTTGTCAGAGTTGAAGGCATGAAAGGGATGCAGTGGTTGGGAAGGGAGTAAGACAGGGTTGTAGCCTTTCTCCAATGTTGTTCAATTTGTACATTCAGCAAGCTATAAAGAGAAGCAAGGAGAAAGTTGGAGTCGGAATTAAAGTTCAGGGTGAAGAATTAAAAACATTGCTTATTGCCAACGAAATAGTAATTCTGTCAGAGACAGCAAAGGACCTGGAAGAGCAGTTGAACAGATTGGAATGTGTGCTGAAAAGTGCATATAAGATGAACATTAACAAGAGCACAGCTAGGTTAATGGAGTGCAGTCTAAGAAAATCAGGTGATTCCGAAGGAATTAGATTAGGTAACGAAACAATAAAAGAGGTAAATGAGTTTTGTTACTTGGGCAGTAAAATAACAAATGATGGTCGCAGTACAGTGGATATAAAATGCAGAATGGCAATGGGTAGAAAAGCGTTCTTGAAAAAGAGAAATTTGTTAACATCGGATATTGATTTAAGCGTAAGGAAGTCTTTTCTGAAGGCATTTGTGTGGAGTGTTGCCTTGTATGGGAGTGAAACATGGACGAGAAACAGTGTGGACAAGAAGAGGATAGAGGCTTTTGAAATGTGGTGCTACAGAATAATGCTGAAGATTAGGTGGGTGGATCGCGTAATTAATGAGGAGGTACAGAACAGAATTGGGGAGAAAAGGAATTTCTGGCATACCTTGGCTATAAGAAGCGATCGATAGGTAGTGCCATTCTTAGACATCAAGGAATTGTGAATTTAGCGTTGGAGGGAAGTGTGTGGGGTAAAAACCGAAATGGAAGACAAAGATATGGGCACGGTAAGCAGATTAAGACAGATGTAGGTTGCCGTTCTTATGTGTAGTTGAAGAGGTTTGTTCAGGATAGGGTATTGTGGAGAGCTGCATCAAACCAGCTTCTGGACTGAAGACCATAACAACAACAACATGTCTTTGGAGCTTCTTATTTAGCTTTTTCTACGATGAGTCGCTTGCTGTAATTCTCGGTGAAGTGACCAGCTGTAGTCCCCCATCATGTTGATGTTTCAGCGGCCTTGGTTGCGTTTTTCCATCACTTTAATGTCCTGATGAAAACGCTGTCCTTGCTCCTCACTAACATCTCCCAAATTGTCCGGGAAGTAATCAAGGTTACTGGTAAAAGGTGAACTTTTAGGCTCATAAAACATCCTAAAGTTTTAAATTTCAATAACATTGTAGCTACATTAGAAACATATTGCCGCGAGTGAGCACGTACACCGACTGCCGTCGTGGCGCAGGGGATAGCGTCACGGACTGCGGTGCTGAAGGTCGCCGGTTTAATCCCGCCCACCGGCAAAAATTTATATCTTTGTAATTAACAATTGCAGAATGTTCTACATCTTTTTTATGTTCACTTGTAAATTCTACTTGTTTATTATGTTAACTGTTCTAATTTCTGGTAAATTCTGTTTGTGTATAAATAGCAGAGCACTCTGCCCGAGAGGCAGTCAGTTCTGCGTATATGTTAAGTTCGGAATAAACGTGCTTTGAGTATAAGTGCTGTGTTCAGTTGCCTTCGAAGTCAAGCCTATTGCCATTGCAACGCGACAATATTCCCGGTCTTTTCATGTCCTAAGAACTTTGAAATGACTTTCTTGAATGATACCCGCGCTTCTTTCACATTTAAAGTCTTTGTGGATTCAAAGTTAACATCAAACATCAATTTTCTAATGTCACGTCCGACAAAGACGACTTCTCTTTGTTTAGCCTCTGAAAGGTGTGGAAACGTTGGGTAGAGATTCTTAAAACATGGTCCATCCTTAGGCAATACCTTTACACACCGTTTCATTAGGCCTAATTTGAGGTGGCAGGAGTACATTATTTGGATCTAAAGGTTTTTGCGTATAATGTTCCTCACAGGCCAGTTCTTTCTGCACCAGTGTTGGTCCATAGCTGTATTGCCCCATTCGCACAATAACATGGAAATTTGGTAAAGCCACCTTGCTGACCAAGGAGCATGCAAGTTACTTTAGATCGCCACGTATCATCCAATCATAAGCGGAAAAGCCTATTTTATTTAGCACTATTTCTAGGATTTTAGAGCTTTCTTTCTTGTGTACAGAATGTCCAACAGGTACAGATGCATAAATGTTACTACTGGGTAATAAAACAGCCTTTAAACTAGTTTTCCATGAATCAATAAACAGCCCCAGACCGAGAATGTCAGAGCAGAACTCTAAATCGCCTTCTTGTTGCAAAAACTTGGAAAATTGCTGCTCCGTCTTTCTATACATGTATATGTTTGTTCTGACTGCCAATAAGTTCTTTTCTTTTAATCTGGATTCAACTTTTTCTTTCGTTAGGCCCAGATCCCTAACATCATCGTTAAGCTCGGTCTGAATAAACAATTAGGGCTCTGGACTTCATGTATTACAAAGTAATTCATGATCATGTGGTTAATCTATAGTTCAGGGTGGAGAAATAAAAACATTGCGTTTTGCCAATGACATTGTAATTCTGTCAGAGACAGCAAAGGACCTGGAAGAGCAGTTGAGCGGAATGGACAGTGTGCTGAAAGATTCATATAAGATGAAGATTAACAAGAGCAAAACTAGGGTAATGGAGAGCAGTCTCAGAAAATCAGGTGATGGTGAAGGAATTAGATTAGGTAACGAAACAATAAAGGAGGTAGATGAGTTTTGTTACTCGGGCAGTAAAATAACAAATGATGGTCGCAGTACAGTGGATATAAAGTGCAGAATGGCAATGGGTAGAAAAGCGTTCTTGATAAGGAGAAATGGGTTAACATCGAATATTGATTTAAGCCTAAGAAAGTCCTTTCTGAAGGTATTTGTGTGGAGTGTCGCCTTGTATGGGAGTGAAACTTGGACGATAAACAGTGCGGACAGGAAGAAGATAGAGACTTTTGAAGAAAGAATGCTGAAGATTAGGTGGGTGGATCGTGTTACTAATGGGGAGGTACTGGACAGAATTGGGGAGAATTTCTGGCATACCTTGACTAAAAGAAGGGATCGATTGGTAGGACACATTCTTAGGCATCAAGGAATCGCCAATTTAGCGTTGGAGGTAAGTGCTTGGGGTAAAAACCGGAGAGGAAGACAAAGATATTGATACAGTAAGGAGATTCAGACAGATGTAGGTTACCGTTCTTGTGTGGAGTTGAAGAGGCTTGCTAAGGATAGGGTATTGTGGAGAGCTGCATCAAACCAGTCTCCGGACTGAAGACCACAACAACAAGAAACGAAACTAAAAATCTCAAATCACAACAAAGCGAAACAATAATGGTTACGAAAATATGGAAAACATTGTTTGATAAATTTCGAGAAATAGCGCATATCGCTGTCAAATCAATGACCTTGCGGATAACATCGGAAGTTCACTGAGGCTTTTTGCGGATGATGCTGTAGTATATAGAGAGGTTGTAACAATGGAAAATTGTATTGAGATGCAGGAGGATCTGCATAGAGTTGACGCATGGTGCAGGGAATGGCAATTAAATCTCAATGTAGACAAGTGTAATGTGCTGCGAATACACAGAAAGAAAGATCCTTTATCATTTAGCTATACTATAGCAGGGCAGCAACTGGAAGCAGTTAATTCCATAAAGTATCTGAGAGTAGTCATTTGGAGGGATTTAAAATGGAACGACCATATAAAATCAGTCGTCGGTAAATCAGATACCAGACTTAGATTCATTGGAAGAATACTAAGGAAATGCAGTCCGAAAACAGAGGAAGTAGTTTACAGTACACTTGTTCGCCCACAACTTGAATACTGCTCACCGGTGTGGGATCCGTACCAGGTGGGATTGATAGAGGAGTTAGAGAAGATCCAACGGAGAGCAGCGCGCTTCGTTACAGGATCATTTGGTAATCGTGAAAGCGTTACGGAGATCATCGATAAACTCCAGTGGAAGACTCTGCAGGAGAGACGCTCTGTTGCTCGGTACGGGCTTTTGTCGAAGTTTCGAGAACATACCCTTTTTGTGTCTCAGCCTCGTCGCCGCTTTTGTGTCTCGTTTCCGTCGTAGGTGTCGGTGGCCGAGTAGAAAAGTACCGACACAGGAATAAAGGAAGCACTCTTGTGCAGGTACGAAGGTGAGCAGCCAATGGGACAGCAGAAACTAGAAACACTAGAGTAAATTAGAAGAGATATATATTTCTTAGTAATACTTAACTTTTGCATAGCTCAGTACTGCTGAGTGCTGATACATAGTTGAGCTAGAGGTCTGCCTAGTGCCTGTCCGATAGCCAAGTCTTCACTGTTGCCTATCTGATTCCGAAGTGTTAACTGGTTCCTATCTCAGTCTCAAGTGAACGATGTCGTTCAGTGGTGGCCACGAGCGGAGTTGTAGCAGAGGGCGCTCGTGGCTGACGTCGTAAGAACGCCGCGCCGTGCGTGCATGGCGGCGCGCGGCGAAAGTAGGTGGCGCGCAGTTTAGACTTGCGCGACACCACACCTTTACCGAGGAGTCTAGCAGTATATTGCTCCCTTCTACGTATATCTCGCGAAGAGACCGTGAGGATAAAATTAGAGAGATTAGAGCCCACACAGAGGCATACATACAATCATTCTTTCCGCGAACAATACGTGACTGGAATAGGAGGGAAAATCGATAGTGGTACTCAAGGTACCCTCCGCCATACACCGTCAGGTGGCTTGCGGAGTATGGTTGTAGATGTAGAAATCAGACACGGCTGGATTCTCTACAGTCGCGGCACCGTGCGTCTTTACAGAGTGGACAGACAGTACTTGGGTTTGCGCAGAGAGCTTCGTCGATTTTTGTACGGCTGTGCGTCCGGAACCGCGTGACCTGCTGGCTGCCGCAGTCGCCGGCTCTATAGAGGTGCGCGCTGTGCATTTTTCTGGCCGCTGCTTACTGTAGCGCACCGCACTCGGGCAGGGCTCGTTAGCCCGCGAATGCTGTGAGCGGCAGGGCGGTGCTAAGCAGAGGCGCTCCTGCCCTGCTGTCGAGGCCTTCACACCAGCTGTGTGTGTCTGCAGGCCGGCGCTATTCACGTCAACTGACGCAACTGTATTCACACCAGCTTTCTTCTTATTTACACGAACGGTCCTCTGTTGAAGTCTTAGGTTGCCCTCCAGGGGCTCACGGTTCTTCCGTGAGTCTACGTGCGTGGCAAGCATGGGGCCCCGAGCTAATGCAGTATTTCCTCTTCCCTTCCTTCTTGGACTGCATTTCGTTTCCCTTATCCTCCTTTCCTACCCTCAATCCTCCTCCTCCCCAACCGGGAACTGATGAACTTAGCAGTTTGGTTGTCCTGTCCCAAACAACCAACCAGCCAACCTATAGGTTGTGGAAGTTTTTTCAGCAATCAGTCGTAAAAATATTTATTTGCAGATCTAGATTTGGACCACTGTGTGGTCATTATCAGTGCTAAAATACAAAAGAACCAGTTAGAATAACATACATGTCACGTTACAAGCCAATTGTACAAGTTTCAGTTAAAGTCAATGATAAAAAAACATAACTTAAAACCAATTAAAATACTTAAAACATCTCGACCTCCATGTTGGAGGCTGCCTTCGTACTGACGCAGCTGTTACAATTCTTACACAGCTGACGTCAGCAGGCGTCTCTTGCGACTAAGGTGCCCTCTTTAAAGTTTCACATAAAAACAAATTTATATGAGGTATGTTTATGGTAGAAATATATATAGTTAGTCACTGTTTTAATTATTTTTAATTGATGACCTGTTAATAATTTTTTCACAGTCAACATCATAAAATCAAGTGATGTCAATTTTAAACATAGCTGTAGTAACAAGTACAGTGGTCAGATGGTGCTAACCAACGTCTATCCCAAAACAAAATTAGTAACAGGTCATCAATTCAAAAAAATTTGAATCTGCTTACTGTATTGGTCTCTCCGATTTTTACCCCACACACTTCCCTCCAATTTAAATTAACGTTTCAACGATGTTTCAGACTGTATCCCAACAACAGGTGTTTTCTCTTACAAGAGGACCATCAGAAGTGTAAATAACTGATTTTGATGGGTCTCGAATATGTTTGCAGAGGGTCATGTCATAGGTATGAGACCATCCGCATTCTTAGCGACAGTCCCTAGTTTTCGAGAAAATTGATGCTGAATTTCACTGCGCCCTATAAAGACTAAGTTCCAACGACATAAGCGTGACGTACAGGTTAAGGCATGCGGCTAACACGCTGGAGTTACCGTGTTCGGATACTGTCCGTGATTTCGCTTTTTTTTTTTAAACATCAGAATAGTCTGACATTTTACTATTATACTTTACAAAATATCACCAAGCAGTGTACATTATGATGTTGTCTTTAGATAGCAATCTACAGCTGCGATGTACTTTGAAAAAATCTTTCTTATTCCAAGGCTGCAAAATATTTTTATTTGACTCATTCTATTGGTTTCGGCACTTTAAAGATTAATGAAAGGAATACCTACTATATGATGTAAAATGGGAGGTATTTTAGAAACGATCGCAATAGTTTATTGCAAATTAGACGTTGCTGTACTCATTAAAAATGCTACCTTATTGGCTTTGAGATTAAATATTTTGTTGATTTCCTGTTGATGGCAGCAAGTGTTGAAATAAGTAGAATATGAGAATGGTTCTTTTTTTTCATTATTTAGAACTTTAGCTCTCCGTTTGCTTTCTTCTATTACTGCCCCGCAATGATCAACTAGTGACTGGATAGTGGGCTTTAACCCGCTTATCGATTTTACATAGCACCAGAGGGTATATTCCAAAATATGCAAATCAGAAACGGGAATAATGCAACCGATCGTGCAGCACAGACGAAAACTGTAATTATGTAGTAAAAGCAGGTATCAGAGAGGCTCACAAGGGTATATTAATCAAGGGTTAAACTTATTCTATCTAAACCCATCTTTGTGTTCTGCGGGTACATTTATTGACAATACGGTAGGCCCTGAAAGAAGAATAATTATTGAAGGTAACGTAAGAAAAGGACAGGATAAGAGAATATTGAAAAGAACACTTTGACCAAAAATACTGTAAATCATCCGGATATTGCTCTTACAGATAGTGAGATATCTTTGATCAACATGTTTAGACTATAATCTCACACCAAGACAAGGACTGGAAGAATTACAGCAGAGCTCAAATACGCTGGTGATATAGGAAGTAATGTAGCTATCAAAGGCAATGCGCAATAAACACATTTGCAGTCAGAAAGTAAACATAATGAAAGTAAGACCATACGTAATTTTATAAAAATTTAAAGAAGCATAAAGCGTTAAGCACAAGAGCGGTTAAAGGCAGCACTGTGGTTCTTGTAAGTAACGAACATTATGTAAATAAAACTGGAAAAAATTCTCTGATAATGAAGTTTAACGAAGCAGCTAGAGATCCAACAGAAAAGTTTCATTCACAACTAAAACGTAGATTCCCAAGTTCTGGTGTCCTCTTCTCCAACACAAATACCGCAAATACCGGATGCCCGCGTTCAGATAAAGATCAGGACAAATCCCCGAGGCTTATATGTAACACAATGCAAAATCCTAATTCTCCCATCACTGCTACTACCGCAGGAAGTTTAGAAACACAATACACATAGTACGAAGAGTATAGTCTGAAAAATACGTATGAATTTGCGGAAAAAGTTAAGGATACACTAATACTATGATTCCATATCACCATCCGTAGATGTAAATTTATGTACAAATTACATTTATTTATAATTATCCGTAATAGTAAAAGACACGAAAAAGTGGCCACAGGAGATACTATTGAATTTTTGCCTCTTCAGGAACTAACGTGTTCCTAAAACTTTTTAACGCTTATGGGTAAAATATTCCACTAACCATAATGACTATCCACAGGAAACTGCCTATTCAACACAGTATTCACTTGTCCACACCAGAAATTTTCGCATGTATTTAATTAAAATCAAACGATATGACCATACCTAGCATGGCAAGGACCGCTAGGGATTCGCTTTAGTCCCCTCAGGCCAGTAGGATAAATCCAGAAAAGTAGACGAATCTTGCCAAAAGAGGTTTTATTGTTTTAATGGTTATATTTTTTCCCGATAATTGCCACATGTTAATCATTCGCACGCTACTGCCTTAGCTATTTCGCGATACTACTCTACACACCACATTTACTAGTACATAAGACAAATATGACATTTATTGGGCCCACTGTGTTCGAAATGTCGTATATTGACATTGTGAAAGGTTAGTCCTAAACACTAAGCTATTATATTATTTTTATATCACAAGATATTGATATCTAGAGGCCTTAAGTGCTTCAACTGACTATTAGGTTTTATTTTTCACTTACAAATTGACAGATGTCTATGCAGTAATTGACTACAATTCGTAAATGAAAAATAAAACGTAATAGACACTTTACGCCTCTAAATACCAATCACCCGACGATGGCACTTAATGCCAAAACATATCTTGTGATATAAAATAATTGATTACAGTGCTTTGGACTAACCTTTCATAAGATAAATGTAAGTTTCGCTTAAACTTTAGAGTCTTTTCTCGTAATTTCCTGGACTGTGTGCTTTAAAACTTTTGTCACTGCACACCCCTGACGTATACTACTAACATGCGAGCTCTCATGCCAAACTGAATTTCCCAGACCGGAAGCTCACCTTGTATCCACAAGAATTTAGAAGATTGTTCGAAGACGTTCAGGTAAAGATACGGCAGTCAAACAAAGCCACCTTCGTACATAATATGTTGTAGTTTCGTTAATAATACATACTGACGTACGAAACGTAACGAACATGGTATAGTCAGTCCTCGAGAGTTGCCGCTAGCGGTACAGACTACGCACCCCCCCCCCCCCCCCCAGTTTTTTTTTTTTTTTTTTTTTTTTTTTAACCGTCACAGTGCGTCTTTAGGCGCTTTGCGAGACAACTGCTTTTGCTTCAATAGGCGTGTAAACTGTTTACCCCTGTGTGTGGATACTTCCTTACTATGTGTGCAAGTTTTGTCAACTGCAACAGTACTCAGTATGCAAATTCCCACTTCATAAAATATTTTTAATTATTTCGTTAATTTGTAGATAATAAAGTGATATATTTGTATAGTTAAATTTGGGCCGCCACCATGTTTATAAAAATACGGAAAATTATTTTTGTATTGACCTCATTTGCTCGGTGGCGTATGATAGGGACAAACACGTTTTATAATTACCTAACCAGTATCACACTAAGAGGTACCACCAATTTAAACCTTATTTACTCGGTAGACTCCCACGTTAAGTAATACCTATTTGCCCCTCCAAAAGTATGAATGATAGGGAAGTTTTCAATTGAAATAATATACAGAAATACCATAAACAATTTATCCTATCACATGACAACGCTAATGGAACATTACACAAACTTTGAAATAAAATGAGATCCTGTGCGCAACAGTTTGAATAATTCTTCTTCTAGTTTGAATAATTATTCTTCCTGAGTAGATTTCCTTCTTCCTTGACTCAGCTGACTGGCTGAGTCTTCTTGGGTATGTTTCCTTCTTCCTTGACTCAGCCAGTCAGCTGAGTCAAGGAAGAAGGAAACATACCCAAGAAGAATAATTATTCAATCTACTACCGCAGATACACAAAGTGAAAGGGCAGATGGCTTCCCAATTTGATCAAATAACCCCAGTTATAAAATTAAAGAGAAAATCCTTCAAAGACAGCAATATACTGGCCCTATCAATGATGCAGGCGACACGTTATTAAACATTTTGAGCAGAATGTTGGCATTATTGAAGACCAGAGCTGAAATAAGAGGCGACCATTTACTCACTTCGTTCTGTGAAGCAGAAACGATATTTAAAAGACACCCTAGCGTCGGCGCTGCTAGACAGTCAATGGGTGCACAATTTTGTATAGCGAGGAGACAAGTCGATAGTAGTGTACTAGTAAGTGTTCACAAGTGCAAATCACCAAGTCCAACTTGCCATACGAAATCTCAATATATATGCGCGATCCGCAAAGTGCGAATGCTGAAAGTGAGACTTCCAAAATATGTAAGTCAACTGTGGCCTCCGGAAGCGAACCTACACGACAAAAGTCGAAGTTCAGACAACAGCACAAGTAAACCGCGAGATGTAAGTCGATCCTGACACAGCAAGGACCTACAAGCGAATCCTCCAAAAAAAAAAAAAAATCTCTCTCCGCGACCGCGCCTACACGGCCAGAGCGCATACAGTTAATAGCCTAGAGGAGTGATATCGCGAGAAGCTGCTGACATATTGCAGAACTGTCACAATCCTAAGGTTTGTCGAATCACAGAGCATTCTGCAGACGCCCCTACAAGCTCCTCCCGCACGAACAAAGTTCCCACAAAGACGTTACCGTTCACAGTCCACGACCTCTCCGGAATTTTCGGACGCCCTCTTTCGTTCCCAGGCCTGAAAATACATAAATTTTATTGTGGTGTCGCACAAGTCTAAAGTGCGCCCCACCTACTTTCGCCGCGCGCCGCCATGCACGCACGGCGTGGCGTTCTTACGACGACAGCCACGAGCGCCCTCTGCTGCCACTCCGCTCGTGGCCACCACTGAACGACATCGTGCACTTGGGACTGAGACAGGAACCAGCTAACACTTCGGAATCAGATAGGCACCAGTGAAGACTTGGCTATCGGATAGGCACTAGGCAGGCCTCTAGCTCAACTGTGTATCAGCATTCTGCAGTACTGAGCTATGTAAAAGTTAAGTATTACTAAGTTTCTATGAAATACATATCTCTTTCTAATTTACTCTAGTGTTTCTAGTTTCTGCTGTCCCACTGGCTGCTCACCTCCGTACCTGCACAAGCGTGAATCCTTTATTCCTGTGTCGGTCTTTCTACTCGGCCACCGACACCTACGACGGCCGGCCGCGGTGGCGCTGAGGCGCTTCAGTCACGGTCTGAACTGCCATTACGGTCGGGGGTTCGAATCCCCCCTCGGGCATAGGTATTTGTGCCGTCCTTAGTATTAGTTAGTTCATAAGTAGTTTGTAAGTTTAGGGACTGATGACCCCGTAGTTAAGTCCCTTACGCTTAACAAACATTTGAACACCTACGACGGAAACGAGACACAAAAGCGGCGACGAGGCTGGGACACAAAAGTTATGACCATAGGCGCCAAGCCACCGCTGGCTCAGGCGAAAGACTATGTGCTCAACAGACCTCTCTCAAGTTGAGAGATCCAATTATTTTGATAAGTAAATAAGACTCGAAACTTAGTAAAAGCAACTGTTTAAAATACAGTAACAGACACAATGAGTCCATAAATTTAAGCTAAAGTGGAAAGTTTGAGACGAAAGCAACCCTTGTAAATACAATATAATTTACAAATGACCCCTGCAACTCAAATGAAAACAGCTCAGCTTAATTATCAACATCACACTAAAGGTGGGAAGCTGGCTACTCGTTAATGCAATACACCCACACAGGGAAAATAGATGAGATGACTCAAAACAGGAAGGAGAGAATAACAGCTCTGACAAGAAGGGACTTACACAAACGGATATAACGCCAAATTACAACCACGGGGCGGCGATGCCTCACGGAGGGAACATTTCTTCAAGGAGAAGATAAAAAAAAAAAAAAAAAAAAAAAAAAAAAAAAAAAAAGCTATACAACTACCGCCTGTGCAGTTGCGAGTTCGCAGACGGGCACAAACCAGATAAATTCCCCAGTTACGTTAGCGAAGTTAATGAATATAGAGTACTCGCTACTCAGAGCAAAGAGAAAATACATTCAATTGAACCAAACTCAAAGTGCGGTATAACATGAATAAACAACAAACGACGTAGACACAGGCAACGACGGCCCCTGGTGCACGACCATCGCTCCTGACAAATTTACACACACAAATTTGCGGAGCAGTACTGTATCAGTTACTTATTTCTTTCTCCACGACAAGAGCAGGCGTCCTCGCGATGGTGTAGGAGGAGGGTGTCAACCAACGCCGGGAAAAAATTCGTAGATCCCAGATAAGCGGCTGGAACGTCGAGAGGCGCAGCCGGGGCTGAGTGCGGAGTACTCTAGCAGTTGTTGACAGCTCCATGCTTGGCGAGGGACGGACGAAAATGTTTAAATGTTTGTAGAACTTATGGAACTTAACTACGGGGTCATCAGTCCCTAAGCTTGCAAACTACTTTTGAACTAACGAAGACTAAGGACGGCACAAATATCCATGCCCGAGGGGGGGATTGGAACCCCCGACCGTAGTGGCCGTGCAGACCGTGACTGGAGTGTCTCAGTCCCCTCGGCCACCGCGGCCGGCCGGGACGGACGCGTCAGTACATTTACATGGCACACATCTTCCGGAAGACGAAAACCGATTTTCGTAAACCAATTTTCGCTGTCGTGTTTCCATGGCGTAGCCAGAATCGGATTTCCTAGCCCACTTAATATGGCGGCTGAGAAACAGCTGATTCAGTTCCTGCACAATCGCTATTTTTCTTTATTTAAATACACAGATTGATGTTCACTCTAATATTTATACTTTTATTTCACATTATAAAATATTACTCTTTCAATATGTACCGAAAATTCTTAACAAGAAAACACAATCTGACGAGCGAAGAACGCTTCAAAAATTCTTGCGTTTACATGGGCACGAAAATCGATTATGGAACTGGAAAACCGCTTTAGATTTAGCGGATTTCCAGAATCGATTTTGGAGTGTTTACATGACCCACCAAAAGCGGAATTGGGAAATCGGTTTACGAAATCCGGATTTGGGAGCCCATGTAAACAGGGTGGGTGTCGCACTGCCCCTAGGAACGCGAGAACACAGCCGGGTGACGAGACAAACAGCCCACGCCGAGGTGTTGTTATAACTGCAAAACGACTTCGATACTCACGCTGGGCCCGGCCACAAACGGCCCCTTAATTAAATAACTGGACCATGACGATGCCATATAACGTATCAAAATCAGTGCCTGATGCCGGCCGTGGTGGCCGAGGAGACTGAGGCGCTTCAGTCACGGTCTGCACGGCCACTACGGTCGGGGGTTCGAATCCCCCCTCGGGCATGGATATTTGTGCCGTCCTTAGGATAAGCTAGTTGATAAGTAGTTTGTAAGTTTAGGGACTGATAACCCCGCAGTTAAGTCCATTAAGCTTAACAAACATTTTTGAACACTGCCTGATACCCTCTACGCGACCGACCCACTCGGTTCTCCAAATGCCTCGGCGCTCCACCGTAGCGCCACCCGTGGCAAGGAAAACACACGTCAGAAGACAATTGACGCGCGATAGATCAAACAGTGCCACGAGCGGTGCAAGCACAGAGAGATCGATGGTGCTTTCACCAGTAATTAAATAAAGGACAGGGTCGATCGAAGAAACAGGAGTCGGGAGGGCTCAGTTATCTTCAAATGCGGGCATCCGCAGCCGAATGTTGTCTTTGTGAAGAGTAAGTGAGCGCTGACTGCAATAAGCTTTTATTAAAAATGCAATTCCCGTTTCGCTTCACGTAGACGCATCAAAAGGTGCTTATAATTACCGAAAGAAAAGTCTGTGCCTATCAACCACTCTTCAGCGTTTACGTCAGTTGATTAAAATATTGAACGCTGCTACCTAACGTTTACGTAAACCTTAAAATGGTTGAAACGGTGGTCGCAGCTGCCATAGTCATATATGCGTATAAAACGTACTATTAGGGGGGGGGGGGGGGGGAGGACAAACCCGCGCCGTAAGTCGATGGTGGTCACACGTCACTGACCGAGGCAGTTCGTTTAATTGTTGCATTTTTATTTTAACAACTATCTGAAAAATTTTAGGGTGTAGTACAAGTGGTTGACAACCGTTTCCTCGATAGTGGTGTTCCTTTATACGTTCAATTTTTGTGAACGATCTTCGTTAAGATATGCCGGCGCACCATAGCCATGACAATTCAGTCTAACAGGAGTGTAGCAGAGTACGAAGCAGAGCTACCAGTGCTACCGTTCCAGAAGATCCGTCTACAGCGACAAGACGGAACACTACTATTGACTGTTGCTAGGAAGAGATCATTGCAGAACTGTGTACAATGTAAGAGGCAGACGTGTGCAACCATTCAACACTTCATGTACAGTTTAGTAGAATGCACTAATTTATTTCATTCAACTAGTTTCAGTCTTATGTAGACCATCTTCAGGAATTTGTCTCCATCGATGTTGTGGAGCTGGCAGGTAGCTGGGAGCACTGGAAGGCTCCCAGCTACCTGCCAGCTCCACAACATCGAAGGAGACAAATTCCTGAAGACGGTCTACATAAGACTGAAACTAGTTGAATGAAATAAATTAGTGCATTCTAGACTGTTCTTTATTAACAAATTTAAATAGAGTGCTGTTAACCCAAAAATAGAGAAACAAAAATGTTTCCAAAAATAGTTGAGTATTATCTTCAATGACGATAAAAGTATATGGGAACTAGTCACTTCGTTCACTTGCAGATCTTGTTTACAATCCTCGCTAGCTACGGCCCACCTTTCGAACCTAAGCATCCCGAGGACACAAATCTATGGGTATATTTACTTGTTATATTTTTAAATACTTGTTTTAGACATAAGTATATCTCTGTAATTGTGTATTATCTGTATCATATACAGTTGTAGTGATCTGAGGATGGCCATTTAGTTGCTCGCCGTGGAAGTTCGAGTCCTCCCTGGGGCATGTGTGTGTGTGTTTGTTCTTAGGTTAGTTTACCTAGGTCTAAGTAGTTTGTAAGCTACGGACTGATGACCACGCAGTTTGGTCCGATAGATTTACAAGCATTTGATCATTTTTGATGGCCATTTTAATGATCGAAAACGTTAATGACATTAATGATAAATGTGAAGCATTGAATTAAAATTTGTGATGCGACCGGGAATCTAATCCGGACCTCCATGCTTACTAGGCAGACGTCTTACCACCAGACCACCGCATAACTAGAGATTAAGGCGCCTCGGAATAGTCTAAGCACGATTTCCTTCACTTCACGAACTTTAATTCAGCTTCTGTGTTCCATAGCACATTGCCACTACTGCCAAGGCTTTCCATGCAGCGGAATAGCACCTCGGAATAGTCTAAGCACGATTTCCTTCACTTCACAAACTTTAATTCAGCTTCTGTGTTCCATAGCACATTGCCACTACTGCCAAGGCTTTCCATGCAGCGGAATAGCACCTCGGAATAGTCTAAGCACGATTTCCTTCACTTCACGAACTTTAATTCAGCTTCTGTGTTCCATAGCACATTGCCACTACTGCCAAGGCTTTCCATGCAGCGGAATAGCACCTCGGAATAGTCTAAGCACGATTTCCTTCACTTCACGAACTTTAATTCAGCTTCTGTGTTCCATAGCACATTGCCACTACTGCCAAGGCTTTCCATGCAGCGGAATAGCACCTCGGAATAGTCTAAGCACGATTTCCTTCACTTCACGAACTTTAATTCAGCTTCTGTGTTCCATAGCACATTGCCACTACTGCCAAGGCTTTCCATGCAGCGGAATAGCACCTCGGAATAGTCTAAGCACGATTTCCTTCACTTCACAAACTTTAATTCAGCTTCTGTGTTCCATAGCACATTGCCACTACTGCCAAGGCTTTCCATGCAGCGGAATAGCACCTCGGAATAGTCTAAGCACGATTTCCTTCACTTCACGAACTTTAATTCAGCTTCTGTGTTCCATAGCACATTGCCACTACTGCCAAGGCTTTCCATGCAGCGGAATAGCACCTCGGAATAGTCTAAGCACGATTTCCTTCACTTCACAAACTTTAATTCAGCTTCTGTGTTCCATAGCACATTGCCACTACTGCCAAGGCTTTCCATGCAGCGGAATAGCACCTCGGAATAGTCTAAGCACGATTTCCTTCACTTCACAAACTTTAATTCAGCTTCTGTGTTCCATAGCACATTGCCACTACTGCCAAGGTTCTCCATGCAGCGGAATAGCACCTCGGCAATGGGCATAGTGGAACATTGCGACTTGACCGATTGTTTAACCCTTTCAGACCTGATTTTTTTCTGGAGGAAGGAAATTATTCTTTTTTCTGTATTCCTCTTAATTTTGGTTTTTAATGATTTTAGATGCAAGATTTACGCTGTTGTATGCATCCATTTACATACTACAAAATTGCATATGCTGAAAAGCAAGACTCCTTTTTATGGACGAAAATAATTAATTTTGTGGAACTAACTTTTGTACTAAATAAAGTGATCATTCAATAGTTGCCATGCAAAATAATTACTACTACTTTCCAGTTGTACAGTGGAATACAAGTAGCTCACAACCTCCGTGTTCCTTGGAGTTCACACGCTAGTGCGCAGTGCAACACTGATTACTTGGTATTTTTACAGTGATCTTCCGCAGTTGACAAGGTTGAACACTCATAGACATATACATGTTGTTTCAATTGAGAAAAAATGTTTCCGATCTATCTTAGAAACTATAAGAGTTATGTACACAATTGTAGCCAGAAGGTCTGAAAGGGTTAAGTGAATATTATTAATACAGTTCGAAGCTCTCTCTTGAAATGATGCAGAGATAAAATCGGAAAACATTCCTTCCAATTGTTTCTATAATTTTCTTTCTAAAGATTACGTTACCTTTCGTTTTAGTAACTATTTATTCCCCTCGATATTTTCCTTGAATCATATCCTCACACAAAGATTAAACATGTCTGAGTGATGCATACGGGATGAAAATTTTAGAAAATTTTATACGTACACTAATGTGCTCTCTTAAATGATAGAAACATGGAAAGAAATAATTCCTTCGATACTCGCGAAAGAGCTTGCCTGAATTTCCATACGGAGGAGACTGCAGTCACCGTTCCTCGACAGACAAAAAGGTCTTTTCACGGTCGAATCACAAACGTATTCATTCTTTTGGCATTAAACCTAAACGTGTCAGTTTAATCAGGAGACAAATCATTGATATCAATACAATAGAATTCGTCTGTTAGCAGCTAAGCCCCCACACGGTTCGCTGTAAATTTGGTTTGTTTTTACAATGTTATTTGAATCACAAATTTTGACATTCTTGAAAAATTGATTGTAATCAAGACATTCTTTTATTCAAGAATTCGACTTAAGACGATTGCTGTACCACATCACGTAAAAATGGAATGGGAAGACTTTTACAATTTTGACATTATTCAACTTAGTTATAGAATCCTTTATCGCCAATTTTGGAAGGGTTTCACTTCTGGATTTAGAGCAGTTCAAGAAATAGTTGGATTAATTGTATTTTGGAGGGTCAGGCAGTCCTATCATTTGATATAAAGTGCACCCACAACCTTTTTCCTTTGTCCACATGTTTAACCCATCTAATACCTACAATTTAACCGATCCATTTGCACTGTATGTTTTATCGCCCATCCCTTCATTTTAGGAACCGTTCCATGATTTCTTTTCATACCAACCGCTCCTTTCAATTCCATACATTTCCACCCTTTCAACTCTGTGCATTTCATCCCTACCAATCTCCCTGTCTATCTTGTCCCTCTTTTATCCTCTTCCTCTCTACTTCACCATTTATAAGTAGATGTTGAACATAAGTGTATGTCACGTGCACTACGCCATTTTCTGCAATACTTCTCCACAGCTGAAGTAAACCGTATTCGGCAAAGATTTTTTAATAGCGAACATTACCCAACAAGACTTGATGCCATTGTGGCTCTTGTGCTAACGACTCTTTTTTCGATTTGTAGAGAATTGTCTGAAATCTATCGTAAATAATTTGTTTATTCACCAGATCTAGATTTTCTACAAATTACCCTACAGTTTCCTTTCCACGCTGCTCAATGTTTATTACTTCATATTCCTCGATGGCGCAACAGTGATAGTGCAGGTACATTCATTGGTCGTGTCTGTGTATTACATGGGAAATGTGTTGCAAATAGAAACAGTAATAAATAACTAATAAATTAAACTCTTATGCACAATGACGCAGTTTTCCACATATCTCGGTGATTGTCACGTAAAATTTCTGAAACATGTGCAGTATAGTTGGGCAGGAAAAGTCAGCTGTGAATGTGAATAACGTATGCAAAAAGAATCGTGAATACAGTTAGGGCATTGAATTACGAAATTAAAAGTACTTGCTTGGTCCATGAAGAACTACTTGTACATGCGACAAAAATTTTCATTTAATTTGTTGCAGAAAGGGAGGGGGCAGGGAGAAAAAGTTCCATGAAGAGATAACATTTAAAATTCGTCCCAAGTCAATAAAAGCTCCATTCTCAAAATCTGGATGAGGACTTTCTGCCTATTTGCCCGTTGTTTCCATTACAATCCTTTTGATTTTTCATCTCCATCCCTTTGATCATTTACATCAGAGTGGATAACATAAAACCCTCTAGATGAAAGATGTAATGATATTTCATAATTCGAAGTCAATCGCCCGACGAAATTTCAACGATTCGAACACAAACTTACGCCCACCGAATTTTAATGTATTAGATGGAGTAACGGAACATATTTTCTTTGCTGTTGACTACCGCCTAACGAAACAGAAATTCCACCAGAGTAGACAGAACGTAATTGGTAGGATTCGCTTCAGTTGCCAAGAAATGCCACTCCACACAAGATGGAAAAGCTTAACGAAACAGGTCTTTCCCTTTTGGAGAACTTCGGCTATGAGCTGTGTGTATGAAACTGGTTCCATTTCTGTGTCTTCTGGAGAGCCAATTCCCTTTCTGCTCATTCCACTCCGTTAGCCACGGAAACCGCGCTCATATCTGGACCATTTCGCCTCGTGAGAGGGCTGCGGCGCTATTTTTTCCCGTGCCTTGAATAAGCAGGGGCTGGAGAGGACCGTATCCGTGGAAACTGCAGTGTAAAATACCCTCCACATTTGGTTGCTCGGAGTTAATTTTGTGCCGTGAAGCAAGACAAAAAAAAAAAAAAAAAAAAAAAAAAAAAAAAAAAAAAAAAAAAAATGATTACTGCTCGCTTTGCTTGCGCACGAGACTTCATTTTGACTCATATATCAGCATTATAACATATGAAATGGCCCATCATGAAGTATGTACCTTTTGTAATTGTGGTAATTACTTCACGCTCTCGTAATTTATACATACGCCTCTCGTTTTGTTGATGAAATGTCGCAACACCGCATGCAGACTGCCTGGGCATATTATCACACTATTAGTCAGAGGAAACATGCCACTGAGAAAGAGTTAAATTACGTATATTATTTCTTCAATATCCTAATTTTAATGGGTATGACAGAACCATCGCAATTGAAACTTAAATAAGTAAAAAGTAATATTTTTCTTATAGTTACAATATTTTCGGGCTTGATTCCATGTTGGAATTGGTGCTCCACGACTGTATTTGATTTGTGGTAATTCTTTCAGCAATCAGTCGTATATATATATATATATATATATATATATATATATATATATATATATATATATATATATATATATATATATATATATATAATTTTTTGTAAGACTGATTGCTGAAAGAATCACCACAGTATTTTCGATTATGAATAACAATAAAAAGAGCAGTTATCTGTATGACATGGTTTAGATTTAACTAACTTACCAATGTAAAGGGACCATATCGGATTTTACTGAAGCATCCGATACCCTCCGTTTATTTACTGACCGACGCGATCCCAGCACAACTTACCAGCATCTGTAAATATGACTGGTTTGGAATACCATTACAATTATTTATAGACTGCATGCTTAATTGTAAATCATATTGCTGTCAAACTCTGTCAGTTAACTAACACATTAATGAGGCAGTGTAATATTAACATTCAGTTTTATCTGTTACGTTCTTGCCCCTTTTAACAAATATTTATGTACATAAACTACGCACGGTTGCTAGCCGTGGAGGTTCGAGTCCTCCCTGGGGCATGGGTGTGTGTGTTGTCCTTAGATTAGTTTACGTAGGTTTAAGTAGTTTGTAAGCTACGGACTTATGACCACGCAGTTTGGTCCGATAAGATTTTTGAACATTTGAACATAAACTACATTTTTAGACTTACAGAAGTACAACTAAACATCAATACTGAAAAGAGTCTTATCAGTCACTTTGATTATTAAGATTTCAGAACGTTCGCTACGATTATTTATATTTTATAATTTTGTTGCACCTTATAACAGTTAATTCTATATATCAATAACATTTTGGACCTATAGAAGTACGATAAAATATGTAAATAGTCAGCAATTTGCAATAGTAATTAATTTGATTATTAAGATTCTACAAAATTCAGATTAACTAAAGAATACACTTTTTTTTTTTTTAGTTTCGAGGTAAGAATCGCAAATTCAAAAACTGGCTGCAACGTGGAAAAAACTTTGTATGTCATTATAAACCATTGTAAGTGATAACTGCATCAGAACCTCATTTTTTTTTCAAAATGAGTGTACATATTGTTTGTAACACTTTTCGCAGATTCCAACGTTTACGAAAATATTGTATAATAATAGCATTTCTTTCCTTTGTTGTAAATATTCACGACTGTTATGTAAGCTCCATTCAATTTAAATTAGCGCAAAGTAACATGGTATAACGATTGTTAAAAACAATACCAGAATTGTGAAGTGATTGTATATGAAGAGTGCAGAAAACACTGGCGAGGTCAGCCAGAAGCAGAGGGCTCAGCCAACGAGCTTAGAAGAGGTCAGTGAGAAGAGTGACAGTTGCAGGGCGACAGACGTAAAGAGCTTTGTAATGGTTTGATGTTGAAAAGTTTGTGACAAAATAAACGAGGTTCGTTGAAGCAGAAACAATGTTTTCTTCTCACGAAGAACGTCGAGCAACTCAGTACTTTCTGCTACGAAATATTTTAAAACACCCCATCCCAACAAGCTAAGTATTGCAACCAAAGGAACGAGTAACATTTATACCAAAGGCTCGAACTAAGTATTTCATTTTAATTAACCCTCTTAGTGTTAAGGGAGAAGGGGGCGACTTTAAGCCAGCCTTTTAAAAATATTATAATCTAACGACGTATACTATTTTCAAAAACATATCTTTTCCCCGAGAAAAAAAAATATGGCAGATTCCATAAACGTTTTAAATTTTTGTGTGAACTTCTTGAAGCGTTTATTATATTTACAACCTAGACAATAAATGTACATTCGTATTGAGTGTAAGAGTGTATGTGAATTGAATGTTTGCGGTTGTGCGCGTTTGTTGGTGGGTGGGTGACAATTTCACATCTCTTCCTAAACTATTGCTCCTATTTCCAGTAAAGTTTGTACACATATTCGGTAATATCAATCAACTATCGCTGTATCGGTAATAAATCACCTACGACACATAATTCAGGTGATATGATACCATAAACATTCAAATTCCTGAAAAGTATGTTTCGACATCTCCTCCTGCTCTAATAGGTCTATTTCAACGGAAATAGATGCTAACAACAAGAAACAATCACCATAGGGGTAAAACCCGCATACAATGTATAACACAAAGTATAGGAAGCCATAAACATTGGAAAACGCCCAATAGCGCGGTGCTTGAATAATTAATAAATCTGCATCCAATATTTGACAATGAGAGCACTTAAGCACTTGCAAGAGACTTTACATATATCTTCAAACATTTATGAAACTTTTAGTCGGTAACATTTCCAAAAAAAAAAAAAAAAAAAAAAAAAAAAAAGATGAAAGAACTTTAGCATTTAGTAAATTTCCGCTCTTCATGCACTAAAAGAACGACATGCGATTTATTATTTGTACACTATTAATTATACTCGAAGATATTTTAAAGACAGTAAACACTAATCACTGAATGTACATATATCGAAGATAATATCACAGTACGACACGTAGTTCATAAACTGTGATATCTTTTAAAAAATTGGTTCATGAAAAACTACACCATCACGCGGACAAATTCCATTTTACCGAAAAGTTCAGTGACTATCAAAGAGAAAAATCGCAATGGCGTGTTTTACGGTCCACTTGAGGATTTCCTGCAGTTTTATGTATTTCCGAAAACATTTCCGACAGAAATGATAAAAATCTGAATAATATCAATAATAATAAATTATGGATGATACGATTATGACTCTACTATTGCGATAATGTCTGTACACTTAACACATAATATTCCCTCTGTCCGTATTTCAACATACAGCCAAAAATTATTTGATATTTGAGCTTATCTTTGACAAATACATACTTTTTTCCAACTGTTACCTCTCTAAACTATTATTGTAATATCACTCCCATATTTTCATTACTTTCCAGAATGAAACGATGCGAGATATGGAAAAAACCTAACAGATCATAGTCGAAGATAATTTTCACCTATATAAAATCATTTCTTGAAGTTTCGTGATAGATGAACGATTAAGCCGTTACTTTCATTTTTATTTCGAGCTTTCAAAAGGCCCACTTTTAGTGTTACTACCGTAACCTAAAGCGGGCCAAATACCTGCGAAACATGTGTGTTGTTTGTGCGTTGTTCGCAGAAGTGCAGTAGAGAAAGTGTGCTCCAAAACGAAACATGACAACGCTACAAATGTCTGACTAAAAAGGGCCTTAATGATTACGGAAAGGAAAGCTGTGAATAAATAGGAAAATTAAACCACTGATGATGACACAGAGATACCGAGACCTGTTTTGGTTTAAAGTGAAAACCTCATACCCTGAATGTACACAATTATACCAAAAGATACAGTTCCCCACTTGAATTTGCAGTATCTTACGCGAGAAATTTATTGGTTATACTAGGAGCGTTTCATACTAGGTCGGAAATACTAGTTCTCTAGAGTTTTGCCATTCGAATTCACGGAGCACATTTCCGTAAGCGTCGCTTGCTGATCGAGCTTACCGATACGACATACAGCCGCACACCTCTCGATCGCTTCGATGTCTTCCTTTACTCTGACCTAGTGGCAATCCCAACCGCTCAAGAACTACTCTACTATGGGTCGCTCAGGTCTCCTTTACAGTTGAGCATAACGTTTCTAGGATTCTACCACTAACCTGAAGAAGGCGATTCGCTTTCCCGATAACCGACCTCACGTTCTCATTCCATTACACGTTACTTCGCAGCGGTACTGGTAGATATCCCGTAGATGTGACCGCATCAGCAAAATGCGACCTTTTACTATATCCTATAATTGCAAGACTATTTTACCTAATCATTTGTAGTTATTATCATTTTTTCTACATTTCCAAGAAACTGACATTCACCAAATCACAGAGACATTTTGTACAAGTCATCAGGTAGTGTTACATTAACTGCTAATGTTGAAACAATTTGTTTCTTAAACAGTTCCAGCAGAAGTAGCTAGCTTTCTTAGATGGTCTCACATCATATAAATAGGTGTTTAAGTTGCATAATAAGTCACCATACTGGATCGTCATAATATGGAAAACTACTGAAATGTTTTTATTTGTTTATTATTTACATCAGGGGGAAATTGATGAGCACAAACTGTCCCATTGTTGTACGTATTGGCTCAACGACGACGAGGACATTACTAATTTTTTATGAAGTGCGATCTTAGGATGGCATGTAGTTCTGCTGAAACCGGTTGTGAAATAAATTGTTTCAAAATAGGCGTCCTTGGCAGACTATAGAATAAACCCCACCAGATCGCCCAAAAGGAATGTGCAAGTTACATCGTCACGTATTCTCGCAGTTCATAGGTTTCCAATCTTTTCAGTGCTGTTATCCCTAAGAAAACTTTTTTTACCTCCCATTACGCATTTAAAATATTATCAAAGAAAACAATACATGAAACTACAATGTTTCTTAATAATTATGAAGTGCATGAGCTACATGTTTGTTTTTACAATTTCAGAGTAGCAATGAAATAATTGAAGACCCGAAGTGAATTGTGATCTAAGTGCCTTTCTCAGTGTTTTGAGATAATCATGTCTCTTTTCAAGAGACCAACTTTTAAAATCATAAATACTCCATCTTATAGAAAATCAGCTAAATTAGGCCTAACTACACATTGTGCAAATGAAATCTTCGTTGAATCTCATTCCATCTTACAGTTTTTTTATTTTTTAAATCTTAAAATGAAAACAAATAAAAGGCCACATCATCAAATGCAAATAGTGATTTAGGTGCCATGTGGTTAACATAGCAGTCTAAGTGCCAAACAAGCTTTTATAATAAAGGATGCTTAAAAGTATGGAATAGCTTGAGACCTTTACGATGTTTGTTAGGAAGTCTCTGCTTTCACATTGTGCACGTTACTTGGATTTTTTTCCCCCTAAAGAAGACTCAGGTTTTGACGCCAACATATCACACGTTGGGCAAGTATCACTTTTGGGCCTATGAAAGCAGACTTTTGGAAAACTGTTTTCGAAAGCGTTGTAGTAGAATCATTCTGTATTGTGGATATTCTATACTTGACCTTAAATAACCTACTAATGTTAAGATCTTGTGGTAGGTACTCTTTTCCAGACTTTTTTCGCCCATAAGTGGCCTATCTCTAATCTTTTAAAAGGTGTATTTACGGGGGGCAGTCTTGTTACACCTTTTCTCAATGTACATACTATTTATAATCGCCAATAATTACACTCTTCTTGGAACTAAAAGAAAAAAATCTCTGTTGACCGGCAGATCTGGACGATTTCCCCTTCCCCATCAGGAACCGCTTAAACAACGGTAGGCTATCGCCCACTTTCATTACGGTTTTTGTATTGCCCATGGCGTCTCCTGTTTACTGTCTTAACAGTAATTTGGCGTAAGAGGTAGTTTTGTAGCTTGCAGAAATCAGCGTTATAAAAACTTCAAACTGTGGTAGCTTTTATGTCAGATACTTTTGCACTTGTGTTTCACTTACATTTCACATTTTGAGGTAGGTGTCTTGACTGGAACCCCAATATTCTCTTTAGTAGTATATTCCTGCCCACTTTTCCTTAGTTTCTTCCTTTCGTCTGACATCTGTTAATACTTTCACTCTTTATAAAAGAATAAATGTTCAAATGTTTGTATCGTCCATGAGACTTAACTACGGGGTCATCAGTCTCTAAACTTACAAACTACTTATGAACTACTTACGAACTAGGACGGCACAAATATCCACGCCCGAGAGGGGATTCGAACCCCCGACCGCAGTGGCCGTGCAGACCGTGACTAGAGCGCCACAGTCACCTCGGCCACCGCGGCCGGCCATAAAGGAACAAACAAGTTGCATTAAAACAATATTTAATGTTTGTGTTTACATCATCAAGTAAACACAACCTCAAAACAAACCGAGAATGAAGCTAAGAATACGACAATGATGATTGCGCGCACACGGCATTTAGATCAAAATTCACAATTTGTTGCCGGCCGCGGTGGCCGAGAGGACTGAGGCGCTCCAGTCACGGTCTGCACGGCCACTACGGTTGGGGGTTCGAATCCCCCCTCGGGCATGGATATTTGTGCCGTCCTTAGTATAAGGTAGTTGATAAGTAGTTTGTAAGTTTAGAGACTGATGACCCCGTAGTTAAATCCAATAAGCTATACAAACATTTGAACATTTTCTTTCAAATGCCCAAACACGCTAATTTATGGACCCCGGTATACCAACTGTCGAGGCTACGTGAGAGAAAGCACACCAGCCGTCACCTTGCCGTCGCGAGTTTGTCCACTGTACAGCAGATATCCGAAAGAATCGGAGAAAAATTCATTACGATATTGCTATATTTGAAGGAATTTTTCTTAGACGAAATGCCCCAATAGAAACAGAAGTGGTATCAAATCTAAATAAAGATAGTGTATCAAAACGATACTGAATATCTCCATCTGCTCAAAGGCAAAAAAATAAAGGAATAAAGTAATACAAAAATACTATATATTACCGCCACCTCAAATAGACATAAGCGATTATTAGACATTCGCATCACTCAGGAGGTGAAATAGGAAAAGAACGGTTTTTTGAACATTTTTTGAACCAAGAAATACAAAACTTAGGATTTAGATTTTTGATTGTAATTTTAAAAACATGTGTTTAGATATTTTTGGAAATTCATTCATTAAGCTGGTGAAATAAGGAAAAATCTTTTAAGGGTGCTACTGAAATGCTAGAAATGCAAAAAATTTGGATTTGGAACCATTATTAGAATTAAAAAAAAAAAAAGGACCGTGTTTCGGAATGATTTGAATTCCGCCATCAGTGGTGCAATAGCGGGTGACAGGTTGTATCAAAATACTTGATTAGGAAAGCATTTTTAAAGCTAAATCTATGAAAATTTATATTTAGAAGTAAAAACAAGCAATGAAGACCATCCAGTCTGTAACAGTAGTTGAAAAAAAAAAAAAAAAAAAAAAAAAAAAAAAAAAAAAAAAAAAAAAAAAAACCTCTTTAAAAGTAATATATGATTTGTGGTACTCTCAGACTCGGTTGGCTTGGGGTGAAGCACTCGACTGAAAACCGAAGGGTCGTGGTTTCGAAACCCGGTCGAACCTCGGATCTTTTCAGTCTTCGTTTTACCCCATCCTTCACCTTTCGGCGATTTGTGACGAGTCGCCAGAAACGACACGTGGTTAGGATTCCACGTAAAGCTATAGGTCTCTTTTCCCCGGTTGGCTAACTGGGGAAGACAAGGGACACGCAAGTCGCCGAAGTGGCGTCCAATTGAAAGACTTACACCAGGCCAATGAGCCGCACGAAATAATTACTTGTGGTACTTACCAGACGGGTGGAGGATCTTGCTTTCAGAAAGGAAAAACTAACGATCCTTGTTAGACTATAGCTCCTAGGAAGACACAAAACACTGATCTCGCGGCGCACTATTAATTACGACTGTGGGTAGGCCTGGCATGTCCTTACATATTTGCCAACAGTGGAATCGAGAAGTAAACATTCACAAAAACAAACTTCCAGAAGTTACGCACAGAGGGAAAATTGGCTTCATATATTACTTGCTGAAAACCCGACTTTGCCCGGGTACTTATTTATTCCAGTCGTAAGTTAGTGCATCTCTCCTTCCCTTTTCTCTCTCTGTTCACCTTCTCTCTCTCCTCCTCTCTCTTTCTCTTTCTCTCTCTCTCTCTCTCTCTCTATCTCACTCTCTATCTTTCCCTCACTGTGCATCTCCTTTCACCTGTCTGTCACAATCTCTCTTCTCTCATTCTCCTCCACCCCCCTATCTCTTCCTAAACAAGAGGAAGATCACATCACATTAAATTTTCGATGGTGCTTGACGGAGGATACTTTTCAAATGGACTTATTGAGATTCTGCAGTTGTATTCCGATATTATTGAACAATTCAGTTTATCAGTGCAGTATTTATATTTTCAGATTACCTACAATCATTTCAATTAATTAACGTGACTAAACAGTTAACTTTCAGATTTCGGCGTAGTTTCAAATGAAATGACATTTCTTAAAATCCTAGCAACTCTTTCTGGAAGTAAGATGTTCAATGTACTTGGCGTATTCGGTCATTATATCTGCGTGTGTGTAACTACGAACAGGCGCGTTCCGATTGTCGTTGGTTTTTTTTTTTTTTTTTTTTTTTTTTGTTCAACTCATGTTTCTTGTGATTGAGATGCACGCAGTTACCACATGCGCACACGAACTGCTTCGTTACGTTGTTGGATTTGTTCGTTTGTTCTTTCTGATCTACTATTTCCCATGTTTCTTGCATTATTCTTTCTACGGCTCAAATGGGCCCAATTACGTCTTGTCAACATTATTCATTGCAATACACAAACACAAATTAGAAAAAAATTGAACTTACTAATAAAAACGGTATATACGATCATTATGAATTCACTGCGTTGTTGTTGTAGTGGTCTTCAGTCCACAAACTGTTTGGATGCAGCTCTCCAAGCTACCCTGTTCTGAGAATATGTTCGGCAACCTACATCCTTTTGAATCTGCTTACTGTATTAGTCCCTCGGTCTCCCTCTACGGTTTTCACCCCACACACTTCCTTCCAGTGCCAATTTGACAATTTCCTGATGTCTCAGAATGTGTCTCACCAATCTATCCCTAAGGTAAGGTAAGTCGTAATGTGAGTATTGCCTCCCGAGCTCCTACATTTCTCCTAAATCCAAACTGTTCTTCCCTGAAGTTGGACTCCACAAGTTTTTCCAATCTTCTGTAAACAATTCGCGTTAGTATTTTGCAACCATGACTTATTAAACTGATAGTTCTGTAATTTCCACATTTTTTTGCACTTGTTATCTTTGGAATTGGAATTACGATATTCTTTTTTAAGATGGAGGGTATTTCCCATGTAACATACATCACGCAAACCAGGTGGAACAATTTTTCCATTACTGGCTCTCTTGACGATATCGCAGTTCAGACGAAATATCACCTACTCCAGGGGCCTTGTTTCGTCTCAAATCCTTTAGCGCTCAGTCAAATTTTTCTTGCAGTATCATATCACCTATCTTATCTTCCTCCACTTCTTTTTCCATTTCTAGAATACTGCTAGTTTATTTCGTTTGTATTGGCCCTTCCACAGTTCAGCTTTCCCCTCTTTGTTTAGTATTAGTTTTCCGTCTTAGTTCTTGATATTTATACAAATTCTTTTCTTGTCTCCAAATATGTCTTTCATTTTCCTATAGGCGGCATCTATCTTTCCCCTAGTTATAGATTCTTCTACTGTTCTGTTTTTTCCTCTAGCCACTCCTGCTTAGCCAGTCTGCACTTCCTGTCAATCTCATTTTTCATACGTGTGTACTCTCTTTTACCTCGCGTGCTAAATTTTTATATTTTCTTCTCTCATCAATTACATTCAGTATATCCTGTGTTATCCAGGGATTACTAAAAATATACTTTACGACCTATTCTCATACCCACGACATACTTATGAAAAATTTCGTAAATATCGTGCCGCTTCAGAAGATTACGAACACTGTTACACGAGGTGTTTATGTATAGAGAAGATAGAAAACTCGATCAAGTGTTAAAATGACCATTCGTGTACAACTGGCTGCGTGATTGTTTCACTTTCTTGAAAACTAAGACAATAAAATGATATAAAAAATAACTTTATTTACTGGTACAGGAATGTGCGTGTTAAATAACCATATTAATTGTGCCTAATTCGCTACTGTTGAATGGAGTAACATGTAATGACTGCAATATGAATTGCACGAACGATGCATATACTGCTTGATGAAGAAAATTTGGCTCCCAGGAGGTATGGTCCAATATTATATCGTTTCGATATACGAGACGCGTCCAGAAAGTAAGTTCCGTTTGGTTATAAAATGAAATTGTACACAGATACGGAAGAAATTTTTATTGCACAAAATTCTACAACTCATATACTACTTTTCAACATAACTGCCGAAATTTTGCAGGCATTTGTCATTGCGTGGCACCAGGTTTTGTATGCCTTCTTCATAGATATCTGCCGCCTGTGTCTTCAACCAGTTGGAAACAGTTTCTTTCCGCTCGTCGTCATTGGTGAAGTGATGACCGCCAAGGAAAGACTTGAGATGTAAGAACAGATGAAAGTCGCGAGGTCAGGGCTGTACGGAGGATGGTGGACGCCCACTTCGTTCTTCATCGTGCACATCACTACGCCCGCCATTGAACTGTCGGACCCATCTTCTCTCCATCGAATCACTCATCGCATTTGGTCCGTAAACATAGCAAATTTGCCGATAAATTTCACTTGGTTTCACTTTCCTCGCATTCAGAAACCGAATCACCGACTTGATTTCACAGGCGGCGGGATTTTCAATCAACGCCGACATTTCAAAGAAGCACAACAAAGCGTACGTAACTGACAGCGATCTCCAAATGGCACACGTTCTTCTCCTTGATACACATCGTCTACAGCGCATTTGCGGAACTGCAATCGCAGAGCTGCAGCGCAGATAAATTGAAACGCAACTTACTTTCTGGACGCGCCTCGTACATGCACACAAATGGGAGTAAATTATTAGCTTTACACGGCTCTGTAATTGTGTAGAACGCTCCATTGCAACCTTGACGTCAGCGCCTTATTGTTGTCAAGTTGGTAGCAGTCAACTGCAGCGATTCAGGCAGTGAAGCATGAACCACCCTCAAAGCCTCAGGCTGGCTGCACACGCATCGATTTTGGACGGCCGATATTTAACCGGTGGAGCGTTGCTTGCACACAAGCAGGAACTTTACCGGTCGTACATGCAGTCGCTTGGCTGTCTTGGCCGAATGAATTTGATTCCAAACATAAATTATAAACGCCAAACGATGCTCAGCCCCCCTCCCAAGCCTTTCATATCTCCCTCTAGTCTATTATGAATGCCAAACGATGCCCCCGCCCCCTCCCAAGCCTTTCATATCTCCCTCTTTCTCCTATTTGTTAATTTTCAGGTTTCAAAATCTTCATAATCTTTCATTATAGATCAAGGGTGGCCAACCTTTACAGCCGGCAGGCCAAATCCTTGAGAGTGGATTACCCCGCGGGCCGCATTATCGATTTTTCTATTGTGAAGTAAAAAAGCAAGAAATATTAATTCATTAAAAAAATACAAATGTGATTAAAGAACATTTATTGTACAAATTATTATAAAATTTTTACTATACAGTTTATTATGCATTTTAATGAAATACAGTGTTAATGGGATGCCTGGGTTTGTTTCACTGAAATAAGTGAGTCAGTGTTAACGTCAAGTTAAGCTGTTGCTACGTGCAAAGAGTTTTCCAGATTCAATCCGTTTTGTCATATTTGATTTTATATAATTCATCCAACTAAAAATCTGTTCACACACATGTACGTCTTTCCAACTAATGAAATCATTTTTACAGCATGCTTGTATATGCTGGATATTTCTCGTCTAAATAGATTTTATAGAACGTTTCCAAACCAACCTGATGAGATTTCTCTTTTAATTGTACATCGCATTGCTTGTCACACCATAGCATTTGTAGATGTCCCCCCCCCCCCCCACACACACACACAAAGCAGAAGATGTTTCTTAAATCTTGAAATCGGGTTCCGAATTCGTATTTCAAGTCAGACATTAAAAAAGCGTATTTAATCGCTGCTTACGTATGACGTCAGATTGCTTTGATACTGTAGGAAAATGTATGAAGTGATTTGCTCGTAAGTGTTGCTCCCTAAGTCCAAGTTTCAGTTGGAATGCAAAAATGGGATCAAGCATGACTGTAATCACCTGATGTTTTCCTTGGAGTCGAGTATTAAAGACATTTACGTCGCTAGTTACACCAACCAAGAACGCGAAGTCAGAAAGCCATTCGTTATCATCGAACTCCGAGAGTCTCTTTGACTTGCTTTCAAAGAATGCTTGTATTTCTTACTTGAAACACTCTTTTCAACATTTTTCACTGGCTAGCCATCTTATCTCTGTATAATACGAAATGTTACCTTGCTCTGAATCCAAAGACTTCAACAATTCTTGGAACTGTACACTCATCCAAAGCTATTGAATAAACCTCTCCATTTAATAAAGTTCACTGTTTTGACAACTACCTTCATGGCATGATTGATTTTGAGGCGCTTCGCACATAAATTCTCTTGATGGATACACGCAATGAAAGATCAACAGTGATGTACTACCAAATTTTCAGACCTGTTTTTCAGTTAACTGAACTAAACATTCGCTTATCCCACCCATAGCTAGAGTCTCATCTGTTGTTAGCAGCGATAACTTTAATGAAAACCAACTAATGACGATGTAAATCTCGTGACTTAAGAGAATACAATGCCTCTAATTCTTCTGTTTTATTAACATGGGCATCAAAATCACTGACATAAATCGCCACTTGGTCGCTATCCGGAATATCTGTACACTCATCCAAACATAGTGAATAACACATCAACTCAGAAGCACGATTTTCTAAATTACCTTCAATTTGTCTTACAATGTCGACACACGTCTAGTAATGGTTTGAAGAGACAGGCTTACTTTTGAGAAATCCTCTTTCTTTTGCAGACGCATCATTTCGACGACGGTCTGAAAGCATTCCTTTAACATTTCGCCGTCTGAATATGGGTTTGATTTTTTTGCCAGTATCAGAGCTACTGCATAAGTCGCTTTCACGTAGCATGTTGTCTCTGAATTCGCCTTTGTAAATAATTGCTGTTGAGTACAAAGTTACCATTTTAAGCCGTTTACTTGACCTTGTCGATATTGTTCCTTATACTTTTCGAACATAACTGCATGTTTAGTCTTGTAATGCCTTTTGATGTTATATTCTTGTGGATCAGAGATTCCTTGCATATTAGATATATCGGTTTTATTTTGTATTACACACACACAAAGTTTACTGTCCACCTGTCTTGAAAAGTTCTCAACTCGTCTGTAACCTTCCTCTTCTTATGTCCTACTTCTTTGCTAGTTGACGCCATACCAAGTTTACGTCTTCAATTGAAACAGGCATTTTCCCCCATACGCCAAACTGACAAAGACATCACACGATAATCGAAGTATTGTAATATATATATATATATATATATATATATATATATATATATATATATATATATATATATATGCATGGAACTACTTTATGTAACTGATACTTCATTCCGAACTTATATATATATATATATATATATATATATATATATATATATATAAGTTCGGAATGAAGTATCAGTTACATAAAGTAGTTCCATGCATCTCTCAAAAACTCCCTACAAATCTACTTTAAAGTTCTGCGAAACAGTTTAACACCGCAAAACACTGGAGGCGCGTCCTATGTGTTCACTGGTTCGCTGGAGCCCCCGAAAAAGAAAGCTGATCATGTAAAAAAAAAGTGTCGTTGAATTATGATTCTTCATTTCATTCTCCTAGCAGATCATTTCATCTGCAATGCACATGCGCAAAACTTCCTTGAAGGCAACATACACGCCTCACGGTTGTTTTTGTCGCACTGAAGATTTATGAAAAACAAGGCATATTTGGTAAAATTTCAGCAACCTTTCTGCGTTTGTAAGACAGAGCGATTTTCTTACCATCAGTTATTTATTTTGTTTTAGTATTCATGACTTCTGGGGTAACAATGATTTTGTTACAATAGTCTAACTGCGCATTTAGTTATTTACTGTGATTTCAAAATTCAAATGTTTTTAATTCTAAGGGACTTAACTACGTTGGTCATCAGCCCCTAGGCTTACAAACTATTTAAACTAACTTACAGTAACTTATGCTAAGGATAACACAGACACCCATGCCTGAAGAAGAACTCGAATTTACGACGGCGAGCAACCGCAAGACGCCTTTAAACGATCGGCCACTCCAGCGCGGCACTTTAGTGTCAACGATGACAGGGATTTCAATACTCAATATTTTTATACCAGTGGGACGAGATGACATGTTTTCAGCCTGAATGACGGTACCACAGAGGTATACTTCGTCAAATTATCAGTGTTTCATTTAAGTACGGTATTATACGTACTTGGGAAACTTCATAGTTCTTTTTCTCGAGAATTTTTGATACTAGTATTCAACTGCTTCAGGAAATTTGTATTTTTGTTCTGAAAGTCATGTGTCGTAAATATAAAAAATGCTGATGCTTCACTTAACCTGGCAGCATTACTTTAAAATTTTGACATCTTTTGTTATGATTCTTACTGAAAAGTATTCTACATTTCAGGTCTATAACCTTATTAGTTGCTGTAAATTACACAGAAAGACAGGGTCATATCTGTACATTTGTAATACGAAATCCTTAAAAGTCATCAGTAAAACTACATTATTATAATTAGTTTTGTACTACTGAAATTAAAATGATGATACTGAGGCAGAAACCATTGCTAATGTCGACTGGTGTACCTACCCGCCATAACTGAATATATAAAATACATATGAGCCTAGTAAAAATAAATACATGCATCTTAGATCAATAGTAAAAAGATAAAAGCTGGTTTTACTTGAAAGATTACTCTGTTTAGTCTCAACCGCTACTAATCGTGCCCTTATTACCACCCACTCACTTTTATTGGAGACGATTCGAGAATTTATTTCCGAACATTCAACGCTAACGCAGTAGCTGAAGCGATTATGATCAAAGAACGCAACATCAATCTGAAGGGTCCTCTGTCATTCGGTGCAGTGAATTATTATCTTCTGTCGATAGGAGAGGAACTGTAGACACCGTTGTGTATTCGGCTGATGTGGCAACAATGAAGGTGCACGCTACGTCACTCAATTGTCTGTGCTCCAGCCTGCAGTCGCCACACCCGAACGCTAAGGATTCATAAACACGAGCCTTCTTCCGTCTCCTCCTCGCCCGCCCGTTCGCAGGTAGCACAGCTGCCCTTCTTTCCGGCGGTCCTCTCGCCGCACGTCCGCATCTCCACCCTCAACTGACTTCCGCAAGAGTGCAACTGGCCGCTACGGAATTCACAACGGCCGTCCGACGCCCGACAAGCTGCCTCTCCCGTCCCCTTACTTTTCACTCCGTCCACCGCGTCAGCCACATGCCACGCAACATACTGTAGTGTTTTACAAACAGGAATTTATATGAAAATTTAATGATAGTTGAATCAATGAAATTATATATACCTACTGTAATTCGATATGATACTAAAGACGTTTGATGGAATGCTATTTTGCAGTCATACATGAAATAAAAGTCTAAATTTTTCTTCTGCATCTCCGCGGGCTAAAACTTATCGGCTCGCGGGCCGCATGCGGTCCGCGGGTTGGCCACCCCTGTTATAGATAGTTTCATTTACTTCCAACATCTTCTTCCGGGTGCATAGTTTATTTACTTACTTATTTATTTTTGTCTGGTAATGAATTACCTATTTGCAAGACCACAGGACCACATAAGACAAAATCTATGACAGAATTATAATCAAGTTGAATTTCGTACTGTGGCGACTGATATCGAACCATCAAGTACATTTTCATTCCAACCTGTTGGATCTGTACTAACAGTGACTGATTGCCAACTGATATACTTTACACATAGCGCTGCTTAACACGATATAACTGCGCTATGTGTGAAGTATGTTAGTGCAGTGTGTAAAACATTTGTAACATACGAATGTATTAGTACAGGTTCAGTAGGATGATTTCAGAATGAAATCGGTGGTACGAAACTAGTCGGCTCAGTATGAAATACAGCGATGACAGATTTATAATAAAGATTTTAAAGGGTTAAAAAATGAAATAGCCTGTAGTTACATGTTTGTATATTTATTAACTACAAGTTTCAGGCAATTGTTGCCATTCTTTAGCTATCTGTATAGGAATTAGTTACAGAATAATATAGAAGTGTACAGAAAAGATCGAGTACTGGCGCAGAATTATAGGGGCAAGAGATGTAGTGAATATAAAGCGTTCTTGAAACTGTTAAAATTTGTATTCTGATAAAAGTAAGAAACTAAAAAAAATAATTCTCACGAAAGAAATTGTATTTTTAAATTATTTTTTTAAGCTTACATTAATTGTGCCCTTTATTTTGACTCAGAGCATGGTGTAAGAACACTGAACATTAAGTGCAGAGATTATGCTACAACTCGTCAACTGTTAATATGAGGAGGCTGGGGTAGGAATGCAAACGATACATCGATGTTTTGAAAACATCGATGTTCCGTCCATAAACATCGGTGTTAACATCGATGTTTTGAACAGCGATATATCGGCGATGCATCGACGACAGAAGTCCAAAACTATCGACATCGTTCAACAATTGATTGGCAACTCCATTATTACTTTATTAGTTGCTCAGCCAGCGTCAGCTCAAGTGCGGTGCTCCTGCTGTCGTCGCTCGTCGCTGTTTTCATACTTTTGAAATAGTAGGTAAGTGAAATATGAAACAATCTGATGATTAATCTGATGTTTGTCCAGCACGGGCTGCTGGCATTGCTGAAATTTCATCCTCCAACATCAGTGGAATGGAATCTTTGACGGTGTTATCCAGTCAGACTGATATCGTACTGTCAAAACGTCAATTAAAACATCAAACAAAAGGTGACGAAAAAACCGAGACAAAAGCCAACAAGCCAAGTATAACATAGATTTTCATTTCAGCAGGGTACATGATTTGATAAACGTCATTGATGAATATTCATTTTAAAAATACATTATTAAATAATAACTGAAAGATGCATAATGTTTAATTTTCTCCACGTCGACAGCTAAGAAAAATGCAATACGTCAACAAAACACAAGTTATTTCGCATGTAATGAACAAATCGATGTAAACCCCAAGTAAAATCAGCGCAATAGGTAGCGAAACCTTATTCCCAACTACTTTTTTCATTCTAATCTGCCATTTCGCTGGTATTCGTAGCCTAGTGAAAAAACATAAATAAGGCAGATACTTTCTGTCAACACAGCTTCATTTCAGTGTGTTTTTCCTAATATTTCTTAAACGTATGGAAACATCGGAAAAACATCGATGTATCGTTTTTCTGAGCGATGTTTTTTTTAACATCGATATTTTTCCGCAGGAACATCGATGTCTGAATATCGATGTTTTTATCAACGATTTTGCATCCCTAGGCTGGGGGCTAATGAAGCTGAAGCCCCTCCCACCCCCGGCACCACACATAGATTTTTTATTTTATTGTTTTCATTTTTTACTTTTTTTTATACAGGTGAGAACCGGAAATTTCAAATAGTACACATGTTATAATAAATCACAACGTAACTATAATTTGCGAAGCACAAGTGAACGTGACAGTGGGTCGCCAATGTGAAGCCGCCACTGAGAACATGTGCTACTGTTACAGTGAGCGGTTTTAATGGCGCCGCGACCAGCTTTGATGTTGCCGCTATTGTATTTAGTATGCTGAAACGTCGATCCGATTGTTCATACGCAGCGACCTGTTGCTTAGCAGGTCAGTGGCGCCACTTAGTGGGATCTTGTGAAAAACAATAGTGTTATTTTACAAATAGAGTCTTATGTTAATTAAACTGTAAATACCTTTCTCTTTGGCTAGCAACGTCATTTTACGAGCTGATTATATAAGTGTAAAAATAAGGCATCGATTAACAAATTCAATAGGCTTCATTTTTTTAATGAGCCCCTCCCCCACTCAGAACTATATCCTGGCTGCACGACTAGGCGTATAAATATAAATGTGAATAAAGTAATGATATATAAGGGTCATATAACACAGTAGTCTTAGAAGAAAACGGAATTTTCAGTATGAAAAATCTTCATAGTAGCTGCCCAACAGTCATAAATAGGTATACTAACCGCCTAACAGAAACACCTACTACGGCATAAAGTACAGGACGATAATATCAAAGACAAGTGGCACCTGGCACCATGGAACGAATATTTAGATATTAACAGCTAACATAGATGTAGTAATAAGGTTAGTAGGGAGGTACCCAACGTAAATAAAGAATGCTAGCATGCCAAACAGTACAGTAGTTAACGAAGTGCAGCTTAAGAAGATCTATATACAGGTAGCCGGTCGCAATTAATAACAAAATATGTGTGTGGAAATGACAAATCTGCGTTCATATAAGTAAAGAAGCTATCTGGAAGTTGCTGGTGTGGAAGGCCACTTGGTATTAACTAAATTGCAGCACAGTACATACAATTATTTCGCTATAATACTAAGTCACCAATAGTATGATATTGTTCTGTTCAAAACAATGTGCACATTATCCAACCTTTATATTATGGGAGTTTAATGTGCCGAGACCGACCATCTTAATGAAGACAATTTGCAATCTTGACTGCTTTACAACGGGTGCTCAAATGAAAAGGTACGAAATGCCTTAAGAAACAGACCGGTTGAAATTTGAATATTTCGCTTTGGGATAACGTAGTGTAACATATAGGGACGCGAAGGAAGCGTCGTCACCTTCCACTAAAAAATTCAAAGCAGGCAAAGTGATGCTGAACTTTTCGACGTCCGAGGTCCGATACTCATCGAATTCCCGAAGCACGGAGAAACCACTAACAGTGAGTTCTTCGCAGGCCTCTAGTGATTATTTTTAGATAAAGACTATAATCGTACGCACAGACTCGTTTCGTAACTTTTCATTTCAACACCCCTCGTACATAACAAATTAATTGAACAGATCACCCTCCACATGTATGACGAACTTTTATAGCTATTTTTGTTTTAAAATGAATGCATCATAGTTGAAGGGTGCACGGAAAAAACTATCAAAGTCCATCACAGATCGAATTTTAGCTTGCACTGCCATCTTGTAGTAGAAAGAAGAATTTTTAGCCTGTGAAACTTTGAGTTCGGAGAATTGATCAGTGTCCATGTAATTCAGTCTCAAAGTTTTTGTATACTTTGGAAGAATGATCAAAGTCACATTGTTCCTTTGGAAGAACGATCAGAGTCCACAGATGCGGGCGTTAATGATCCATTATTGCATTTCATTGTTATAAACACAGTCTTAGAATAACATTGTTAGTGCACAGTCAGTTGTGCTGTATACGTGTGTTGAGTCAGTGTTCGAAAAATTTCACAATGTCAAGCAATAGTGAAGAAATTTCTAGTGCAAAACCTGGAACCTGTTCAAAGAAGATACTTCAAAACGCATTCGAGCTATGAGTCACATTACCGGCGACGACTGTTAAGTGTTCACGCTTGAAATGCTTTATAAATACAACTAACACAGAAAGAAATACATTGATTAAGCAGTTTAATGAAATGGCATCTTATGACAAAGAAATGCACATTTATGTGGTCTAATCACTGTGAAGCCTATATTGCGCAGGAGGCCAAGATAGAATTCTGATGAAGCACTATATCATGATTTCTCCTACAGTTACAAAGTTCGGGTGGTAAGGGATGGAAAGGTAGTTGAAATACCAGTCTGTCATGCAGTACTTCTGTCAATTCATGGCATTACAAATCGACGTCTCTTCACTTTGAAACGTTCCCTGGCCACTACAGGGAAAGCACACGTCGAGACCACGTCCAAACTGGACTTAGATCGTTATTCCCGTGTGCCCTTCAGTTGCTCATAAGCGTTTGCCAAATACCCGCGGAGACCTGACTGTGATCAAAACTACGGTGAGCCGTTGAGTGAGGCGCCTGTCGTCGTTAGAAGGTCTCGAGCACTCCTGTGTGATCTTCGCATGCCAGCCAGTCGCGCACAGCGGTGACTCCTGCAATACTGCGACGAACGGGTCCCTTTATTCCACGTGATCTAAAAGAATATCTACTCACCCACGAAGGTGCCAGGCTGAAGTATGCATACCAAAGAACAGAGACAGAATGTCATTGCACTGTTCTTCCCCATCTACTCTGCAGACCAGATACCGCACCTTCTGACTTCTACCTGTTCGCCTCAGTGAACGATGCACTCCACGGGAAGTACTTCGTGTTTGATGAGGAAGTTACTGATGCACTGGCTAGAAGTTTCATGTTACAGGACCAGTTGCTAAATAGCAGCGTAAGTATTAAGCTTTCATATTCTATCTCTTTTTCTCTTTCTCGTCTGTATCGCGAAAGTGTAATCTCATAACCTCACCCAGTAACGTGTCAATAATAATAAAAAAAAAATAATAATAATAAAATAAAATAAAAAAAAAGGTTATATAAGAAAATGTCTAATATTATGCCTCCTATTTTGTGTCGAGTAACTTGCTTGCAAGAAAATGTATAATATTGCTTCTACTGTGTGTACCGATATGTGTACTTAACTCAGTGAAGTTTCATCTTTGGCAAAGATCATGTATTGCATAGCATTGTACCTCGCGCAGAGAGAGAGTGGGACTTGTGGTTTAGCTCGCTTCGAGAGCGGTTGAGTTGTGTGTATGGCTCCGATGTAGAGCAGAGGCTTCTGTGCCAGCAAGTTGATTTGATTGTATTTGGAATATATATTGTATTTTTTATTACTATGAAAACGTTCTACCACCGCTGGAATGAAGGTAATTCCATTTCATGTCATTAGGAAAAAGATGTATTATGTAGGTAATGTAATCGTGATTAGTAATAATAAGTAACAAAGTTGACCTTTCTTTCCTGTTTCATTTACGTAGTTAGAAGATTAACTTATTTCCTTCATTTGATAATTAGTTATTTTTTTAATTTAAAGTGCAGTATTGATTTTGGTAATCTTGTTGAACAGATTTCGTTATTTGTGCCATAGTAAATGTCTGTTATGCAACACTGCAGTTAATTGAATTTTGATAATCAGGTACTGATCTGCATAAAATTCTCACAGTCAAACATTAAGGAAGTTGTTTGTGTTTTTTTTTAATATCTTTCTCGCAGTCAAATTTTTTGAGTATAGTCAGTGTTTCATATGGTGACTTGCCACAGTTGTTTTGTTAAATGATCCGTTGCGCACATAATCAGTTTAATGCACTGTTTCTTATTTAACAATATATACATCAATATCAGAGCCATAATTAAACCAAATTGCTGTGTTAATGAACAATTTGTTGTCTGATTTAACGATAGGTTCAACATCATACAAACAGCTTTTAACCCTACATTTTAAATCCACGCAAGAAGCAATCAAAAAAGAAAACACTAAGTTCTTAATATGTATAAAACGGAGATGCTGTGTCCAGAAAAATAAATGACAGATGTTGTTGTTGTTGTGGTCTTCAGTCCGCAGACTGGTTTGATGCAGCTCTCCACGCTACCCTGTCCTGTGCAAGTTTCTTCATCTGAGAATACATTCCAACCTACATCCTTTTGAATCTGCTTACTACATTCGTCCCCCGGTCTCCCTCTACGATTTTTACCCCACACTCTTCCTTCTAATGCTAAGTTGACAATTCCATGATGTCTCAGAATGTGTCCAACCAATCTATCGCTTCTCTTAGTCAGGCTATGCCAGAAACTCCTTTTCTCCCCGAATATTGGATGTTAACAAGTTTCGCTTCTTTAGAAACACTTTTCTTCCCATAGCCATTCTGTATTTTGTCTTCTTCGGTCATCAGAAGTTATCTTGCTACCCAAATAACAAAATTCATCTACTACTTATATTATCTCATTACCTAATCTAATTCCTTCAGCATCGCCTGATTTTCTGCCATTTCATTCCATTACCTTCGTTTTACTCTTGTTAATGTTCATCTTATATCTTCCTTTCAAGACACTGTCCATTCCATTCAATTGCTCTTCCAGATCTTTTGCGGTCTCTGACAGAATTACTATATCATCGGCAAACCGCAATGTTTTTATTTCTTCTCCCTGCACTTTAATACCCTCTCCAAATTTCTCCTTCCATTACTTCATTGCCTGATCAATGTACAGATTGAACAACATTGGGGAAAGGCGACAATCCTGTCTTACTCCCTTCCCAACCTCTCTTTCTTGCCCTTCGACTCTACTAACCGCTGTCTGGTTTTTGTATAGGTTGAATATAATTCTTCGCTCCCTATATTTTACCCCTGATTCCTTCAGAATTTGGAAGAGTGTATTCCAGGCGACATTGCCAAAAGCTTTCTCCAAATCGACAAACACTAAAAGCGTAAGTTTCCCTTTCCTTAGCCTATCTTCTAAGCTAAGTCGTAATGTGAGTATTGCCTCCCGTGTTCCTACATTTTCCTAAATCCAAACTTATCTTTCCCGAGGTCGGGTTCCACAAGTTTTTCTAACCGTGTTTTGGTTTTCTTGATCACGACATCCTCCTGAGTAGTCCCAGCCCGGAGATCCGAATGGGGGACTATTTTACCTCCGGAATATTTTACCCAAGAAGCGCCATCATCGTATAGTCATACAGTAGAGCTGCATGTCCTCGGGAGAAGTGACGACTGTAGTTTCCCCTTGCTTTCAGCCGTTCGTAGTAACTGCATGGCAAAGCTATGTTAGCTGATGTTACAAGTCCAGCTCAGTCAATCATCCAGACTGTTGCCCCTGTAACTACTGAAAACGCTGCTGCCCCGCTTCAGGAAACACACGTTTGTCAGATATAATGTTGAGCGACATTTGTACGTAAAGTAGCATCTTAAGTACTAAATGAAATTGCTGAAATTATTTTCAAGTGCATGAGAATATTGTACGATTTTGCCCATTATGCGCACCGTTTAGAGTCGTCTTTATAAAGGAAGGAAGGAAGATTAGTGTTTAACGACTCGGCAATATCGAGGTCTTCAAAGAAGGAATACACGGCTGGGCACTTTTTGTCAGGGATGGGAAAAAATCTGCCGTGCCCTTTGAAAGAAACTACCCAAGAATATCCTGGAGTGCTGTAGGTTAATCATGTGAAACTTAAATCAGAATAGCTAAGTTTGAACCACCGTCCTCCCGTATGGGATTCCAGTATGGCACCTCGTTATGTTCGTCGGGCGTCTTCAGCAGTCAAAAAACTGATCCAATATAGCGTACAATGGAATATTCTTCTTTAAGGGGCAGTGTGGAATGTGTTGAACACCTTCCTGAAGTCAAAAAATGCGCCACTGACTTCGACGTCTGCTGGATCTCATAACAAATTATATATTGGTCAAAAGGTATTTTGGACCTGTAATTTCTTCTCGGTCGCGAATATTTTTCCTGGAAGATTGTCGGTCCCATTATAAGAAATACTGGGAGGTTCTAGGTTAAAGAGATTTATACGTTTTATAGATTTCGAGCAAGCTTTTCACAATGTCTACTGGAATACTCTCTTTCAAATTCTGTAATGAACTTGGGTAAAATATTGCGAACGGAAAGATACATACAAATTCAAATGTTCAAATGTTTGTATAGTCTATGGGACTTAACTACAGGGTCATCAGTCCCTAAACTTACAAACTACTTATGAACTACTTACGAACTAGGACGGCACAAATATCCATGCCCGAGGGGGGATTCGAATCCCCGACCGTAGTGGGCGTGCAGACCGTGACTGAAGTGCCTTAGTTCCCTCGGCCACCGCGGCCGGCAGATACATACAACTCACAGAGAAACAGACATCAGCCTAAGGGGTCGTACTGGACGCATTAGTTGGAAAGACAGTAAGATAGGTTCCTAGCTCTTCCTCAGTGTTATTCACTTTGTACAGTGAAAGATCTCTGAAGGAAAGATAGGAGAATTTGGAAATGGTAATTAAAGTTCAGGTAAAAGAAAAAAAAACACTTTGTGGTTTTCCGATGACATGGTCATTCTGTCAGAGACAGTAAAGGACATGGAAAGGCAATTGAATGGACTGGGCATTCTCTCTAAAGAGAGGTATCACATCAGTGGCAGACTAAGGCTGTCGGAGGCCCGGAGGGAGGAGGAGGGGGCGGTGGTGGCAAAATAAAATTAGGCCCTCCCTTCTACTTGGAAATACATGTATTACTATAAAAAAGTAACTCTTGAGAGTTGGAGTGCCCCGAGACTATAGGCCCTGGGCGGTCCGACCCATCCGCCACCCCTCCCCCCAACTCAGTCCGTCACTGTATCAGATACAACAGAGCAAAACAAGTAAGTCGAATGAAATGATGAGAGAATTACATTAGGAAACGAAACAATGAAGGCCTTACAACAGTTTTGTTCCAATCGTCGGAGTACTGAAGATATAAGATACTGAATTACAATGGGTAGGAAAGCATTTCTCAAAAAGAGAAGTTCTCCATAAAGTCAATCAGTCGCTAACAAACGCGTTCCGCTATTTTGGAAACAGACGAACCTCAGGCACTGGGTCCAGTTATATCCTATGATTATTTTTTATTTTGGGCTATGTCACTTTCCTGTTTTAAACGCTTCGTTACTTCATTGACTCAACGATACCTGATGCTGGTGAAGTTCGTAAAATATGGCCTGTAGGAGGTCGTAAAAAAATGTCAAAATTCAGAATGCGTAATGATATGCAGTAGTAATGATAATTTCATTACTGAATGTTGCAGCAAATCACACTGATGGGTCGCAACAACACTTTCCCAGTGAAAGTTAAAATTTTGAATAAATAAAAAATTGATATTAATTAACTTGAAACAGTCACTGTGGTAATTAATTAAGCTTGGCCCTATCTGACTTAGCATTGACTACAGCCTCCAACTAGTACCTCTTACGATTCACGAACAGCACAACTTCACTAATAAATGTGTCAGAATTAATGTAGTGGTGATGGCGTGGTCGTGTTATAATCAAAATCGTAATAGCTGATAGACTCTGATTGCAATGGTAATAGCTCAGTACTGTGAAACTCCGTGGTGCAATGAGCTTCACAAATACTACAGTCAAAGTTCCCAATAATTTTGATAATATTGTTTAAAGCATTCAAGTTCTTTATAAAACATTACGTGAACTATTTTATTTTTTATTTATTTATTTATTTATTATTAATTGGTTCCAGGGCCTGCGTAGCGTACGCGTGTAACTGGCTGAGCAGAGTCTGGCATTTAACGTATTTCATATAAATTACTTTCGTCAAGTCTGGTTATTCAACTATACTTTGGCCTGGTTGCTTTCTATATAAATGAAACCAACTTTACTTTACGTGCAAACTCTCTTGCAAGTTAAAAGCTTTGGCATAATAATTGATTGCAAAACTTAGAACAGCACTGCACATTAATTACTAGTCTCTATGGATGTAACACGTTTAGCAATTCTTTAACTCGTCTAGCAATTTCTTTAAAACTGATCGTAATTACTTTGAAAAGTGATTGAACTTGTTAGTCAATGTACAGGCTTGCATAATCAACATAATCTAATAATGGTGATAATCGGGTGACTACAATTACTTACAAAATTAAGACTGGTTTCAAAATAAGTCATATATAATTGAACCAAAATTCTGATTGGGTTGAGACTACATTTACATGCATACAAAATAAAATGTTACAAAAGTACTCATCTGTTTTCGTCGTCTTCGTCGTGAAGTCCATACAAGACAGATATGATTACAATAGGTACTACTGCTGGTTCAACAATATTTTTATCGACAACTCTTTGTTCAGGTCGTCTGGCTGAAATCTCCATGCATTGATATCACCTCGATACACCTTCTAATCTCCGTAATTACAGCAACGATCACTCTCGGTGACAATAGACTTGATAACCAAACAATTACTTTTCTTGCACACATGAAAAAACATTACAATGATCACTTTCGAGTATAAATAAACTTGTTTCGCACTTCCTTCTATACATTAAACAGTACGGCTCTCAGGCTTATTGCAATTGCATTAAACTCGCGCCACACTGCGCCTACCGTGCCTCTGCACCCTCAACAAAACATTTATGTGTTAACTTTGGCGAGTCCGCTTCGCGACTGCTTCAGCAGCGCGACACTCACAGCTACTTCTTCTGTACCAAAGACAGTCTTTACAACAGGTTCAACATTTTCTCTGGCTCATTGCCAACTTACAGCATAAGAATGTCCGTGCATTCATGCGGGTTTACTCATACAGTACATGTTTACACTAAATGATTCAATGTAGGAAATGATGTTACATAAGAAATATATCTAGCATACAAGAAATGAAAATACGTGAAATGAACAAATTTAAGACAATATATACATTACGTTAAATCAAACTGTAAGATACAGCGACAGGTGTACTCTTACAAGTTAAACATCTGTTCAACCGAACAGTAGACAAACAGTATCCGTTTTGGCTGGAGAGGAAAGCAGACTAACGAATAGTGTTAAGAATCCCCGTCGTAAGTACAGTAAATTTATAGCGAGCACACATTGCTGTTGCTGAAACCGTAACATGTAATAAACACAGAACTTTTCTGTCCGCAATAGACAATATTTGGGAAAAGAATGAAAATGAAAAGAACTGTATGTGCTTTCAACTTTCATTATTTATTTATGTATATTTTTATCAGTTTTTTTTTCAAAATTTAGCTTATACTTACCTTACATGGACGTATTATATATTTCTTATAGTCCACCAAATGTAACACACGAAGAAACATTCTTTTACATTGTGTCAAAATATGCATAACGTGAAACCATCAACACAAAAAGACACTTCCGTTTCTTTGTTGTTGATGTTGTTTTAAGTGCACTAAACTTCTAGGTCATAAGTCCCCTCCCCTTTATTTACAAGTATACAGAGTGAACCACCTAACACTTGCACCGCAAATATTGCGGAAACGGAAAATGCGATTGATGTGCAGTTTTCACAGAATGGACTGGGTGTCAAGGACTCGTATTGTTAGCCAATAAACAGATTGTAAAACTACCTAGAAAGTGCATTTTTATGCGAACATACAATTTTTCAAATGGAAAAATGGTTGTTTCTATCATGCACTGGAATTTGTGGCACCAGCTGTGTACAAAGCATTTTCAGTGACATTTTTATCACGTTTAGTTTAGCAGCTACAACCATTCAAAGTTTGGGGACGGAGGCTACGACAGCATAGCTAACTGGCTGGTAATCTTGAGACAGTGCGCCGTGCCCCAGGAGCTAGCCACTCGGCCAGTCAGCTACGCAATCGCAGCCTCCGCCCCCGAAACTTTGAAAGATTGGAGCTGCCAAACTAAAAGTGATCAATAAGTCACTCAAAATTCTTTGTACACAGCTGGTGTCACACATTCATGATAGAAACAGCAATTGTTCCATTAAAAAACTGCATGTTTGCATAAAAAATACTTTCTAAATAATTTGTTGGATAAAAATACGAGCCCCTAACTACCTATCCATTCTGTGAAAACCGCACATCAATCACACTTTCCGTTTCCGCAATATTTGCGGTGCAAGTGTTGGGTGATTCACCCTGTATTTTATGGTCACATCTCTCAAACATATGACAAAGGGTAGTAAATTGTAACTATCACCGGTAATTGTCGCCTGGAAAAGGCGTACGACGAACTGCAAGTAAGTTTTGGGAAGTGTATCTTGTGAAAGAGATTCTCTTTATATTGCTTACGGTGAATACCAGTCTGTATGCAATCAAATGCACATTTCTACTGCTGTTCATTCCTCAGTTTTGACGTAGTTTAATTATATGCAGGTGGAAACAATAACGTTTTGTTTTACTGTCAGTAATTTCCCCGTCGTGTTATTCACATTGATGATAATGTTCTCACGCACGATAATTGTACACTGCTAATGAAACCTGTCTTCATGGGTGACAGGTTATTATTAAATGTGCATACGATAACGTAGTCCGAGTGCTGCATTATTTGAGTGTGATGAGATAGTGACATATATATGGTCGTACACTTCGGTAGCTGTGAGGTTTGTAACAGGACTTCCGACAGCACATGCCAGATATGAATCTCGGCAAAGTGACAGAGTGAGGATTGAGAAAGTGTAATCTGCAGTACACCACCCTGCATTCATGTGTCGGCACAAAGTGATGCATGAATGTTTGCTTGATATTTGTGGAAGCAGTATATAGGGGGCTGTAACATAAAGGAGTGGTAAAAATGATATGAGCACAATTTAGTATACTACGCCTCGCTGCAAGCTGGCAGCATCACTTGTGCGTGTTAACAATGAGGCGCCACCGAAGAGCATTGTTGACATCCTAAGTATGCAGTATATTATAAGTTCTGTTCAGCAACCATCAACACAAATCATTGGTCAAATACGTGATCTCTAAGACTCCAAATAAGCCAGTTTCGGGTGCACAGGAAGTGGGAGCATCTGTAACGAAAATGTTTCAAATGTTTGTAGAACTTATGGGACTTAACTACGGGGTCATCAGTCCCTAAGCTTTCAAACTACTTATGAACTAGCTAAGACTAAGGACGGCCCAAATATCCATGCCCGAAGGGGGATTCGAACCCCCGACCGTAGTGGCCGTGCAGACCGTGACTGGAGCGCCTCAATCCCCTCGACCACCACGGCCGGCCGAAAATGTTTCATTGGCGCCAGTATCATCGGTAATGCAGGGTACTCAAGGTAAAACATCACTGGCCAAAACGAATAGTTGACTGAAACAACCGACAAGCCTTAAAAACTATTGTGGCCAGACGACTTAAAACTACCACGGTGAAAGTGACTGTAGACTCTTCACTCACTTTAGTAATACTGTTTTGATAAAACATCTACGACTTAACAATCGTGGAAGAGCTGCAGTTTCTAAACCCTTAATAAAGGAATTCATGGCAAAGCTGTAAATGAAATGTTCACACGATCATAAAATTTGTGCATTTGACGACGAAGTATTCGGTATGGACCGAAGAATACTTACATTATTTCCTGTAAATAACAGGAGTTTTTTGGATTGAAAACTCCATTACAATTAAAAAAGCGTGTGGGTACGCCGCAGGCTGATCGAATCGACGACGGCTGTCATTTCGGTTGGAAAACAACCAGCAATTTCCAAGGCAACTGCAGATAGATAGGAAGCACCGTGCCGGCCGCGGTGGCCGAGGAGACGCCGGGCGCCGTGGCTCAGCGCGCCCGGTCAGAGGGCTGAACGCCTCTCTGTAACAAAAAAGCTGAGCCAAGAACTCATCGAACGACAACGAACAAAAAGGAACAACGACCGCAATGAACTGATCTATCCATAGAACAAACAAACAAAAAAAAAAAAAAAAAAAAAAAAAAAAAGGAGACTGAGGCGCTTCAGTCACGGTCTGCACGGTCACTACGGTCGGGGGTTCGAATCCCCCCTCGGGCATGGATATTTGTGCCGTTCTTAGTTGTAGGTAGTTCATAAGTAGTTTTTAAGTTTAGGGACTGATGACCCCGTTGTTAAGTCCCTTAAGCTTAACAAACATTTGAACATTTTTTTTTTTTTTTTTTTTTTTTTTTTGGAAGCACTGTGCATGAAGATTTAAAACCTTGTTTGGTCATGAAAAGAGGAAAGGTACCTCACAGCGAAGACGTAAGTAAAAACACAATCACACAAACAAACGTCTCAAGTATCGATTGTAAATGACAGTGATCAACGAGTATGACAAAAAAAGAGAACAAGATTCCTCGCAGAAATTAAGCAGAAACCTCCATCTCCATTTATGAGGTTATTCTACATCTACATCTACATCGATACTCTGCAAATCACATTTAAGTGCCTAGCAGAGGGTTCATTAACCACCTTCATAACTTTTCTCTACCGTTCCATTCTCTAATAGCGCGCGGGAAGAAAGAACACCTAAATCGTTCCGTTTTCGATCTGATTTCTCTTATTTTATTGGGATGGTCATGTCTCCCTAAGTAGGTGGGTGCTAGCAGAATATTTTCACATTCAGAACTAAAAGTCGGTGATTGAAACTTCGCAAACAGATCACGCCGCAATGAATAACGTCTTTCTTTTAATGATTTCCACCCCAATTCGTGCAACATTTCCGTGACGCTTTCCCCCCCGTAACGTGATAAAACAAAACGAGCTGCCCTTCTCTGAACCTTCTCAATATCTTCCGTCAGTCCCACCTGGTGAGGGTCCCACACTGGGCAACAGTACTCCAAGAGAGGACGCACAAGTGTGATGTAGGCAGTCTCTTTGGTGGAGCTGGTGCATCGTCTAAGCATTCTGCCAATGAAACGTAACCTTTGGTTCGCCTTCCCCACAACATTTTCTATGTGTTCTCTCCAGTCAAAGTTATTCGTAATTGTAACTCCTAGGTATTTGGTAGAATTTACGACCTTAAGGTTTGACTGATTTATCGCGTAATTGAAGTTCAGCGGATTTCTTTTAGTGGTCATGTGTATTACTTCACACTTTTCTTTATTTAGTGTCAATTGCCAATTTTCGCACCAAGTAGAAATTTTGTCTAAATCGCTTTGCAGTTGCTTTTGATCCTCTGTTGACTTCACTAACCGATAAACGACAGCATCATCCGCGAACAGTCTAAGGGAGCTATTCAGATTATCTCCTAAATCGTTTATAAACACGAGGAAGAGTAGGGGACCAATAACGCTTCCCTGTGGAACGCCAGATATCACTTCTGTTTTACTCGATGACTTACCGTCAATTACAACGTACTGTGTCCTTTCTGATAGGAAATCGTGAATCCAAGTTAGTATAATTTGGTTTGTTGCTTTAATAATACAATCCCAATAGGTGGAAGTGCATGCAAGAATAATCGTGTATCCAATAGGGTGTCTGGGCACTGTTCTACAGTAGCAGTAAATGTGTGTAACGCTTATGTTCAAATACACCACTCATCCACAGTCCTGATAGACCTGCCCGATGAACGTGTGTCACAGTTTTCCAACCTTCGCTGAAGGCTTTTATCCGAAGTGCCACTGTTGTGAACGGCGACACTGTTGTGCTGTAAGATCTCTGACACATTCAATCTTCATTCAACTCCGTTGTTACTGTTTCAAAACAGACACAGTTATACTAGATCTACCGCTCACAACTGACTGTGTTTTCCGCGACTGCGCGCATGTCGGTGACGTGGGACAGTCGAGTCCATTTGCTCGGAGGTAAGGGAGGTATGTCAACAACGTTAGCTATCAGCGACAATTGTAGATTCCATTCCATAGTGTCTTCACAGCACTGTTACCACTATTTAAGTTTGAAACCTCGTTTTACACGCCGCATATGAAAGGAACGCGACAGACATCCGCCTTATGCAAACCGAAAAACTCATATTTTCGCAAAATACGATTAATTCCTTTGGAGACGTCTCCGGCATAAGACAGGAGAGCCAAACTTGAGTCTCACGTCAATGCTATCACCCCTTATCCGTTGCACAGTTGGCTGATATCGCGACGCTCGTTTACTCTGTTGATGATTACAAAAATTTTAAACGAAATGTGACTTTCAGATGGGACAACTCAGCTGACAAACTTTGAGAATCTGAAATGAGTGGGCTCTGCCCACCAAGGTGCGAAGTAATCCTTTCAAAAATGTTCAAATGTTTGTAAAGTCTATGGGACTTAACTACGGTGTTATCAGTCCCTAAACTTACTAACTACTTATGAACTATTTACGAACTAGGACGGCACAAATATCCATGCCTGAGGGGGGATTCGAACCCCGACCGCAAGTAATCCTTTCACGCTGAGGCGGATGGTGACAGCTATCAGCCTGTAGGTACAAGTCAGTGTGGGTGGACTTCATATAAACAGGATGTTCCAACAAACGATCCACCTTCCTCCTGACCAATACATCACCTTTATTGTGACGAAAATATCGGGTGAAATAAATTAAAATTCTCGTTACCATGCGGCCAAACAACAAAAATATCTGTGAAAACACGCAGGTTTCAGTACACATACACATTCTTCGAACTCCTTCACGAATAAAATGGCAATGATAGATGACAAGAGGCTTCCCATTCCAACTATGTCTATTCATAGTGCTGGTCATTGTATGAAATCAATACATGTACAAATCTAGTGTCAATAATTGCAACGAATCACAAATGTTCAAATGTCTGTAGAGCTTACGGGACTTAACTACTGGGTCATCAGTCCCTAAACTTACAAACTCCTTATGAACTAGCTACAACTAAGGACGGCACAAATATCTATGCCCGAGGGGGGATTCGAACCCCCGACCTTAGTGGCCGTGCAGACCGTGACTGAAGCGCCGCAGTCCCCTCGGCCACCGCGGCCGGCGCGAATCACACAAAAGAATGTGAGGGAAGAGTGGAACTACATCAAAACTCACTAAAATCTGAGAATCTTTTTAACACAATACCTCCAATCAATGTAGAATATTGGCCGAGTTGTTAATGTGATGTTCACATTGATGTACTACTGAGCTCAACAAACCAGCAAGATGTTTGGTTACAGTATATTACGGGAAACCAATGTTAAACTCAATAGGCCTAAAAAGGACACCCTCTTTGTAGACTTCTGGGAGGCCATGTAACCGTGCGGATATGGCCGTGCGTTTCTAACCGCCGCGTCGGAGACTGGGCGGCCACTACCTTGGAAGATTCGAGTCTTCCCTCAGCCTTGGTTATGTATTTTGTCCTTAGTTAGGTTACTTTCAGTAATTTGGAAGTCTAGAGACAGATGACCAAAGCATCAATCTGCTCTCTTAGATCCACAAACATTTAAACGCGCTTTGAAGCCAGCACAGTAAGAATTAAGACAATAGTCTCCTGTGGCAGGGAACGTTTGTTCAGGAGATTATTCGTCTTCTCCTCGAGATATTTTGTAGGGTCAACGTCGATGCTGCGATTTGAATACACAGACAGTAAACACTGTATCATTTGAATGTAACCATGGTTGTTCAATTCAACCGTAGAATTTTCCTAGTCCGCAGATGGAATAAATAACATTATCAGGCTTCACTGTAGCCGCGGTGGAATAGCCGAGGGCTCTAAGGCGCCTATCTGCGGGGCGCGTAGTTGCTCCCCGTCAGATGTTCGAGTCCTCCCTCAGGCATGTGTGTGTATGATGTTCTTAGCATAAGTTAGTTCAAATAGTTTGTAAGCCTAGGGACTGATAACTGCAGCATTGAATATCTGAACATTTTAATAGACTCTACCTGATCGTAAAGCAGGTGCGTGAGCTGCTTTTATGTTACTCACAGGCGGACGTGCCTCATTGAGCATCCTTCTAGCCTCCTCTGCAGAATCAGGAGTTTCAAAGCAGTCTGTTCAATAGAACTGATAAAATCAACTACGGGTAAACACTTGAGCATCGCTGAGTTATGGAGGTAACGTACGAGAGCCAAATACGTTTACTCAAATGTCAAGTCTGATGAACGGTTAAGTCGATATTTTCATTTAAATTTCGAGCTGTCGAAAACTGATCATAAAGGCCAACTATTGGTATTTCTACCTTGAGTGGACCGGAATGAGATACTAGTAGTACCTTATACTATGTGAGTGACGTATACGAACTATTATGGTTCCAAGATACTTCCCAAGGCACTTCCTTTTCTTTAAAATTAATACTCTGCAGATTAATACTTCTGCTTTTGTTTATATTCGGTGATGTTTACGAAAGTCAAATGTTCGTCGGAAGTGAAAAAGTAAATGCGTGCTTTTCAATTGGTAATGTGAGGAAAGACAAAAAATGTTCAAATGTTTGTATAGTTTATGGGACTTAACTACGCGGTCATCAGTCCCTAAACTTACAAACTACTTATGAACTACTTACGAACTAGGACGGCACAAATATCCATGCCTGAGGGGGGATTCGAACCCCCGACCGTAGTGGCGGTGCAGACCGTGACTGGAGCACCTTAGGAGGAAAGACAAAACTTTTAGGAATGTAAAACAGTTGGAAACCATAATACATTGCATAAAACTGTAATTCTATCGGGCTTTGCAGGTGGACTTAATGTTAACTGGTGGTGCTCAAATTGTACGTTGAGCAAGCTCTGAAGGAAAGAAAGAAGAAGTTCGGAATGTTAATTGAAGTGCATGAAGAACATATAAAAAGTTTGCTGCTTGCCGCTGACATTATCATTCTATCATCGAGAGCAAAGGACCTGGAAAAGAAATTGAACGGCATGGACGTTATTTCGAAAGAAGAGTATAACACGAAACAAGAATAGTACAAGGGCAACGGAATGTAATCGAATGAAATCGGGCAATTCTGAGGGAATTAGATTAGAAAGCGAGACAATAAAAGTGGAAGATTGGATTTTGTTACTTGGACAGTAAAATAATTTACGATGGTTTAAGTACGGAAGATAAAAAAATGTGGTGCTACTGCGAATTCTGAAAAGTAAGTTGGTAGGTAGCGTAACTAATGAACAGCTACTGGAGAGAAAAGAAATTTCTGGCAAATGTAGACCAGAAGAAGGGATCGATTGGTGGGACACATTCTGAAGAATCAATGAATCATCAATTGAAAATTGGAGGGAAAAGTGTGAGGTAAAAATCGCATAGCGAGACCAAGAGACGAATACAGTAAGCATGTTCAAATGGTTGTGAGTTGCCGTTTTTATTAGGGATATGAAGAGGCTTGTAGAGGATAACGAATCTTGAAGAGCTTCATCAAGCCAGTTTTTTTTTTATTGAAGACCACAACAACAACATAACTGCTGACAGGTTTCTGTATTAGTTATTGCTGAGTTTTCGTACGAATGATTGCGCGGATTCTGACAACATAAGTAAGGATTGGGCGATTTGCAGAATGTGCTTCCCCAACACAGACATATGATAACGGTGGATCAGTGATACTGTAAACACAAACTATAAATCACACTTGAAAAGAGCTTCATATTTAAAGTTCATAACTTCCAGAAATGACTCCATGTTGTGTAAATATTTATAAATATCCAAACAACAAACCACTGCATTTCCTGGCAGTCTTCAGAGTTCTTGATAATATATACATAAGAAATAAATTCATGGAAACTAACGCTGACTGTTGAGCACTTAACGTTGTCTATGGGATAATGCCGTATTACACAACTTCTGTGTAGCACTTTGTGACAAGTTTTTACCGTTCCTAGCAAATTCACACAGGAAGATTGAAACTCGTGTGTGTGTAATTTTGGTTAAAACATGAAACATTGTCTGTATTCAAACAATAATGTGTCAGTGGTGGTGTGTGACGTTACAACAGATGAAATTTACTAACAAAATTATGTGATGACCCTGTCTATTAAATAAACTGATTAAAATATGAATTTCAGTATGATTCTCTCCGTGACATCTATTAAATGCATCTGACATTGAACCTAGTAAAATTAAGTGTGATTGTTCAGAGCGCAACGGATAACAAAGTAAATGAAGTCAAACTGTTAATGAAATAATTATAGTTAAACAGTAATCTGATTGAATTCTAATCTCGTGTATTTTAAAATTATTGTCAGCTAAGGTTATTTCAACATTAGTTTTAGCGTACGCAGTATACTAGTGACCTGGCTATATTAAAACAATTCAGTTGCGACAGCAAAGGAAAATAAGTGTCTGTCTCATTAATGGAAGCTTTGTATGGAATAATCTTGAAGTAGAATATTCAAAAAAATGAAGTGATCATAAATGTCACTGAATCTGGTGATGTGTATCACACAACAGTCACTGCACTGTCTCAAGTGCATTTCCGTAATTTTCAAATCTGATGATCTTTAGCAGAAAACTGAATGCAAATACTTTCTTTCTTGCACGACAGCTTCGTTTTCCTTTAACTATTAATCCCTTTAATTAATCTAACAATGTGACCTTTCATAAAGGCCTACTTTTGGTATTTCTACCTAGAGTGGACCGGAATGAGATACTACTAGTACCTTATACAATGTGAGTGACGTGCACGAACTATTATAGTTCCAAGATACTTCCCAAGGCACTTCCTTTTCTTTAAAATTAATACTCTGCAGATTAATACTTGTGTTTTTGTTTATATTCGGTGATGTGTGCGAAAGTCAAATGTTCCTCGGAAGTGAAAAAGTAAATGCGTGCTTTTCAATTGGTAATGTGAGGAAAGACAAAACTTTTTTCGCATGATATTTATGAATTTCACTTTTACTACCTGTTTGGTACTTTTATTCTCACTAGTTACGCAGATTGATCTCATCAATGATAATAAGTTCAGTAATATTTTTTATCAAATTGTAAGCCAATGAATTCCTTGCAACTCTTGTTAACCAATTTCATTAATAATGAAAAGTTATGCGTCTAGTACAACAATGATCATACTATACTAAGGTAAAAAAACAGTCAACAATACGAAGATTGGTTTGAACACCACAGTGCTTTTCTAGGCATGGTCCTGTTTGGAGATGGTATGCCGTTGCCTACCTCCGACCTTCGAACTCACTTACCCAGCCAGTTATAGGGGGACCTACAGTTTAACGTGGATTCCGAACCACGGTGCCACTCGGTATTTTTCACATGAGCAATACTGCCAGAGGTGGAAAGTGACAGATAAAAATCCTAAAACCTGGCGATCGAACTCGCAACCTTTGGATTTGTAGTCTGACACTCTACCACTGTGCAACCGAGGCGCACCATACAATATTACAATAACAATAATAAGTACAGAAAATTTACCTTTTTCTTTCGAAAAACAACTTTGCTTTCTCAGATAGTGATACAGAGGTCACAACCACAGGGCAGACTTTCGTCCTTCTAAAAATAATTGAGCAGCAATGTGACTGCAATGCGACTGTCACAGCTACCAAACTAACTGGCAGACTACGTCTGCTTCACAGAAGTTTCACTCTCGAACTGTACCCACAGACAGACTGCTCGCCACTTGCAGACTGCCTTGCTCGCTACTGCTCAGGTCAGAGATAATGCACACTCTCTGGCTTATGGCACATATTAGCAGCTTGACCGTATTAACAAATACGTTCAAAATAGAATCAGCATATCACATAGAAATGGAACGCGCGAACGTACAGCTCAAATACCAATAAAACGGTAGGGGAGACCGGGGCACGTTTTCCACCATTTTACATTTTTATTTTTGTACTTCTTATTTTCATCGATTTTGCGGTAAACAGCTGATCATTATATTTCCTACACCTTTATTAACAGTCTTGTACAGATATTTTTGAAGATAGTAAATATCATTCTTGCTAGCAAATGGTTTTGTCTGACCATGTTGCGTTGGAAAATTTGCCCCGTATGCGGGTAAAGTTTTCCAGCTTAAATTAAAATGTACAGGGGCAAATATTCCAATTAAACTTTCAATGTTAAAACAGAGATAATTATCTTGATTTCACTGAATACGTATTTTTATCATGAATTTACAATACATTACAAAAGAGGATAGTAAAAATAGCCACGTTACATAAAATAAAATACTATTTAATGGTTTTACAAAATATGTGACTTAAATATTTTACAAATACAGATATTTTTAACAATACTTATACTGATTGTCTGAATCACAATGTAAGCAAACAAAAAATGCAACATTCCCTTTCGTACAGTCTCCATGCGCCCATTTCTTGCATTTCGTGCACTGTACTCGCTTTTCATTTGCTTTAGACTTGGCGTAAGACTCAAAGCAATAAGGAATATGTGCCCCATATGCGCTCGGAAAACGTGCCCCGTCGCCATATTCGGAAATATAACACTACGTCCATGAGTAACAGTGTAAGCTATTTACAAAACAAATGCACAGTTACGTGAAGAAAGAAACCCACTTTTAGTGTGTGCAATGTCAAAATAATAAGTTTAACGCTAGTATGTTTATTTTAAGTTTCAATAAAAACGTGAAAGTATACTTACATTTGCAAAAATGACGAAAACAGCCCTGCCGACGTTGTGACTGCTGGTACAATACTGAAACTTTCGTAAATGAAGCGTGCTTTGTTGCTACTTCCTACAGTATCGCCGGTGGTAACATCTAGCGGTTTGTTTCGAAAATAAACGGATTTGGAAAACTTGCCCCTATGGAAAATGTGCCCCGTCTCCCCTACGCAAGGTAGAATAAGAGTAACAATTCTAATAAAAATATGCTCATGGCAGAATATGTGCACTCCTTTCAATACGACTTCGCTAGCCCTGCAGTCGGAGACCTACTCTGTTGTACTACAGCGGACTTTCTGGTACGGCAACTAGTCTGTAACTTGATGTGGAACTTCGGCACACACTATGACTTGCAAATAGGTCGAAACTACAAGAAACTCACGAAACTCCGGGATTGTGTTTCCTGCTGCCTCACTAGTTCTCTCACGCCTCTGGCGGCGTGCGCAAATTCCACGGAGACAAGTCTTCTTCTGCGCACGTCATTGTGCTTCTTCACGGTATCTACTTCCGACACCGCATTTATAGGTAACTAGCTTAAATCCGCGGCTCCGCTCGCGTGTTGGTTGATTATGATAGATAAGCTACCTTTCAGTAGTGTGTTATGAGATCAAATCACACGTAAAAATGCACTCGTTTGAAGAATCTAATCACGAAATTCAACAATAATGATTGTAATATCACAGATCGATCACTTGATGTAATGCGTGAAACGTGAAATCGATTTTTCTTAAAAGAGATGTATTAAGAGAGATTTCTGTTTTACTGCTTTATTTATTTATTCTTATACTTAATAATTGGTATGCTTATCCTTACAGAGAAAGAGCTGAAGACATTGTAGCACGCATAGACCGAAGATATGGTCTGTGGCATCACATTTCGCTGTAGGTAACCTCCTTGCTATAGAGTCACAAACGTTATCGCTGGCCTTCAGTCCGATTTTTTAATATAATTTGACGCCTTTCAACCACCACATCTACCAACTCTTATAGCTATCGGCATGGAACTGCTATGGTGTACAACGGGAGACTTTGGACAACAATTAAACACAGACCATTCGTTTGCGTTCTGTAGTTTTCGCTGCAGAGCGAAATATAACACACACACACACACACACACACACACACACACACACACACACACACACACACGTAGAATTTTATATAAACCTATAACATTCCATCCAATTATATTCCACCCTTTTATCATTATCAACCCTCAAGCAACAATGCAACCACAACCATTTTCAAAGAGTAAATATAATTTTCAAAGAGTAATTATTGTTCCGCATTTCGCATTATATTCTTCAAATTACTAAATATCTACCAGATCGCTATAAAAATCGTGCCTAAAACTTTCCTCAGGTATAAATTAGTAACTGTACAAATATTTAAGTCTCTGCGTCTTGTTGCTCGGACGTGATAAGCGTACACCGAACAGACATTAATATTAATACGATCGCCATAATACCGTGCCTAAAGCCTTCCCCGGGTAGACATTAGTAACTGTACAAATTTTTAGCTCTTTATGTCTTGTGGTTCAGACGTGATAAACGAACACCGAACAGACATTCACATTTATAGATATAGATTTTTCAGTCTCGTTATTTTAAGACTGATAACTTCGAAAATTCTAAGAGTAAACTTCAGTCCATACTGTTAAAGATTTCTGTGAATCTACAAAAGACACAAATCTACATTTCTCTTTTCTAACTGTATCTTATATGTCTTAGGGTTAGTATGGCATCGCTTTGTATTAAATGAATGTGGAACGTAAACTTATCAGTTAACGGTTCTCTACTTCCAGGTTTCCGATTCGTCTACAAATAAGTAATTATGTATTTTACATCCTTAATGGTCCGGTATAATGTTGCACAAAGTACTTGAAGTCCTTCTCTGTATCCATTAGGAAATTTTGATCACTATTCAGTAAAGGAAACGTTTGAACAATATTAATTATGTTTTAATCTACTTGGGTTAGTTTGCAGCTACTGTTGAAATTTATGATAAATGAAAACATCGAATCGTCGCGAGCAATATGACTTATTACAAATCAATTTCAGTTATAGATAGGCATAATCAGTGTATATGTCAGAAAGTATAACCTCGTAGGACCTGGCTATTTTCCTATGTTATAAATATTGTTCGAATTGTTGTTATTCTGAATTATTTTAACATGCAGATAGTATTTTTCGTCGTTATTCCTACAAAATCAGTGTAACTTTTATGAAATTAAAGCTTGAAAATCTTTTAAATTGAAGATTAAATCACGTGATTGGATCGCTCTGTTATTGGCAGAAGCTCTGGTGACATAACATGACATTTTCCAAAACTGAAAATAGAACTGCATTAGAGCAGTATTAGCGAATGTTACCTTACCTTTCCTGTGTACTATTTAGGTTTTTCGTTACGTAAAAAGCATTTACAATTTATACATTAGAATGATAAAGGGTACGTACAAGAACTATCAATCATTTACTTCATGGTATGAAAGAAACACTACTCAAGTCTTCTATATTCTTAGGATATCTAATATTAACAAATTTTATAGCACTGAATTTCTATCGTGTTTTTGATGATGCGAGACCGCCAGGACGGGAAGTAAAATTTTACTTGAAATTGAGAAACCGATCTGCTTTGGCTACACGAAGTGGACAGTTGAAACGTTCCAAAAGATGATGCGTTTACGGTGTCTGCATTCTCCAAAAACAATCCAAACAGTTACGTGCCGGAAATTAGAAACGTGGAAACTGCTTTTTTAAGTAAAAGCTACATACCTACCTTTTTAAGCTAATTATTTGCTAGATATGTTTTATGTAATTAAAAAAAGTACTTTCACGTGTAAATAAAGTCTTAAAATTATGGAATACGACATGCAGTTAAGGTAGAAATTTCATTTTTACGTGCTCTGACACTGGTAGCAAGTTGTAACACCAGACACTGAAATACAGCTATAACTTATACCTTATGTACACTTTTACGGAATACCACCCCCATGAACCACAGACATTGCCGAGGTGGGGTGGCTTGCGTGCCTCAACGATGCAGATAGCCGTACCGTAGGTGCAGCCACAGCGGAGGGGTAGCTGTGGAGAGGCCAGTCAAACGTGTGGTTCCTGAAGAGGGGCAGCAGCCTTTTCAGTAGTTACAGGGACAACAGTCTGGATGATTGACTGAGCTGGCTTTGTAACATCAGCTAATGTGGCTTTGCCACACAGCTACTGCAAACAGCTGAAAGCAAGGGGAAACTACAGCCGTTACTTTTCCCGAGGACATGCAGCTCTACTGTATGAATATATGATGGCATCCTCTCGGGTAAAATATTCCGGAGGGAAAATAGTCCCACATTCGGATCTCCGGGCGGGGACTACTCAGGGGGATGTCGTCATCAGGAAAGACAATACTGTCATTCTACGGATCGGAGCGTGGAATGTTAGATCCCTTAATCGGGTAGGAAAATTAGAAAATTTAAAAAGGGAAATGGATAGGTTGAAGTTAGATATAGTGGGGATTAGTGAAGTTCGGTGGCAGGATGAACAGGATTTCTGGTCAGGTGAGTATAGGATTATAAGTACAAAAGCACTTGGGGGTATCACAGTAGTAGGACTGACAATGAATAAAAAAATAGGAATACGGGTAAACTACTATGACCAGCACAGTGATCGCATTATCATTGTAAAGATAGATACGAAGCCAACACCGACAACAGTAGTACAGGTTTATATGCCAACTAGCTCTGCCGATGATGAGGAGCTAAAGGGAATTATTCAGACAATTAAGGGAGAGGAAAACTTAATTGTTATGGGAGACGGGAATTCGGTAGTAGGACAAGGAAGGGAAGGGAAGATAGTGGGTTAATATGGTCTGGGCAAAAGGAATGAAAGAGGAAGCCGCCTGGTAGAATTTTGCACGGAACATGATTTAATCGTAACAAACACGTGGTTTAAGAATTACAAAAGAAGGTTGTATACTTGGAAGAGACCAGGAGACACCGGAAGGTATCAGATAGATTTTATAATGGTAAAACATAGATTCCGGAACCAAGTTATAAACTGTAAAACGTACCCAGGGGCAGATATAGACTCTGACCATAACTTGTTAGTCATGGACTGTAGGCTGAAACTGAAAAAACTGCAGAAAGGTAGGAAAATAAGGAGATGGGACCTAGATAAATTGAAGGAACGTGAAGTTCTGGAGAATTTCAGAGGGAGATTTAGGCATAAATTAACAGAAACAGGGGGAAATAAAAGAGTAGAAGAGGAATGGGTAACATTGAGAGATGAAATAGTGAAGGCAGCAGAGGACAAAATAGGTAGAAAGGCAAGACCTACAAAAAATCCTTGGATATCACAGGAAATACTAAATTTAATTGAAGAAAGGGGAAAATATAAGAATGCAGTAAATGAAACAGGCAAAATGGAGTACAGACGACTAAGAAATGAGATTGACAGGAAGTGCAAAATGGCTAAGCAGGATTGGCTAGAAGACAAATGCAAATCTGTAGAAGAATGTATAAGAAGGGGAAAAGTAGGTACCGCCTACAGGAAAATAAAAGAGACATTTGGAGACAAGAAAAGAAACTCCACGAATATCAAGAACTCAGATGGGAAACCAGTTCTCAGCAATGAAGGGAAAGCTTAAAGGTGGAAAGGGTACATAGAGCAGCTCTACAAAGGAAATGAACTTAGGGCCGATGTTGTAGGAAGGGAAGAGGAAGTAGATCAAGATGAAATAGGAGATTCTGTACTGAGAGATGAATTTCACAGAGCCCTGAAAGACCTAGGTCAGAACAAGGCCCCAGGAGTAGATGACATACCCTCAAAGCTACTAAAGTCTCTGGGAGTGCCAGCCATGACAAAACTATTTGAACTGGTGTGTAGGATGTATGAGGCAGGCGAAATACCCTCAGACATTAAGAAAAATGTAATAATCCACATCCCAAAGAAATCGGGAGCAGACAGGTGTGAAAATTACAGAATCATCAGTTTGATAAGTCATGGTTGCAAAATTTTAACACGAATTATCTACAGGAGAATGGAAAAGCTGGTAGAAGCTCACCTTGGGGAAGATCAGTTTGGGTTCAGGAGGACCGTAGGAACCCGGGAGGCAATACTCACTTTACGTCTTATCTTAGAAGATAGATTAAGGAAAGGCAAACCTAAATTTTTAGCTTTTGTAGATTTGGAGAAAGCGTTTGACAATGTTGACTGGAATACACTCTTTCAAATTCTGAAGTCAGCAGGGGTAAAATGCAGGGAAAGGAGAGTTATTTACAACTTGTACAAAAGCCAGACCGCAGTTATTAGACTCGAATGGCATGAAAGGGAAGCATCAGTTGGGAAGGGAGTAAGACAGGTTGCAGTCTTTCTCCGGTGTTATTCAATTTGTACATCGAGCAGGCGGTGAAGGAAAGCAAGGAAAAATTTGGAATAGGGATTAAAGTTCAGGGGGAAGAAATAAAAACATTGCGTTTTGCTGATGACATTGTAATTCTGTCAGAGACAGCAAAGGACCTGGAAGAGCAGTTGAATGGAATGGACAGTGTGTTGAAGAGAGCGTATAAAATGAATATTAACAAGAGCAAAACAAAAATAATGGAATGCAGTCTTAGAAAATCAGGCGATGCTGAAGGAATTAGATTAGGTAATGAAACAATGAAGGTGATAGATAAGGTTTGTTAGTTGGGTAGTAAAATAACATGCAATGGTCGCAGTACAGAGGATATAAAATGCAGAATGGCAATGGGAAGAAAAGCATTTTGAAAAAGAGAAATTTGCTAACATCGAATATTAATATAAGTGTAAGGAAGTCTTTTCTGAAGGCATTTGTGTGGAGTGTTGCCTTGTACGGGAGTGAAACATGGACGATAAGCAGTGCGGACAGGAAGAGAATAGAGGCTTTTGAAATGTGGTGCTACAGAAGAATGCTGAAGATTAGGTGGGTAGATCTCATAACTAATGAAGAGGTACTGAACAGAATTGGTGAGAAAAGGAATTTTTGGCATACCCTGACCAAAAGAAGGGATCGCTTGGTAGGACACATTCTTAGGCATCGAGGAATCGTAAATTTAGCATTGGAGGGAAGTGTGTGGGGTAAAAATGGCAGAGGGAGACCAAGAGACGCGTATAGTAAGCAGATTCGAGTGGATGTGGGTTGCCGTTCTTATGAGGAGATGAAAACGCTTGCTCAGGATAGAGTAGGATGGAGAGCTGCATCAAACCAGTCTCCGGACTGAATACCATAACACACATACGGAATAGCCAAAAGTCTAGAATATGTTCAAGGCAGCATGATTTGTGCTACCGTGTGGCTCATTGGTTGGCAACGCACGCTAAAGCACGTCAGTTTCAGGTGAAATTTTACTTCCCGCTCCAGTGGCCTTGCGTGATTATGTTGGTAGCATCAAGAACACTGTACAAAATCTTTGCCAAGATGTTAATATTAGAAATTCCAACCACATAGAATGACTTGATTAGTATATCGTACACACTGAAGTAAATAAATAATGCTGTTCCTTCTCTACGGTTTATAGGTTGTTGCAGGTACCCTTGTCGGCCCAGTAAAATTAATTGAACACTTAAAACGAAGATTTCATGACAAAATATTTTATTTGTCATTCGATTGACTAATGCCAACGCCACTTGATTTTCAGGATTCAGCATGCTTTGCCAACATTATCACGCGAAGTCGACGGAACGGGAAGTAAAATTTAACCTCAATTCACGTTACTAATGAGAGGCGATAAAAGATGGAATGCGTTTATAGCATCGACATTATAACAGTTGCCTGGTTTGGTATTTTTGCGAGTTGATGTTCGTGATTGCATGTCATACTTTCTCCCAGGTATATCCGCACATTATACGGATCTTCTCGTTGTTCGAATCACGGGAAACAATTTTTCTGGCGTCTTTGCTATTTTTGCACCTTGCGGTTCTACGCAATACTTCTAAACCATTTTTAAGAAACATGATTGCCCAAACAATGTTACTAGGGTCATTGGATTTTACTTGGCAGCATAACGTCAGCTGACGTCACAGCTTGGCAGCTCAAGTTTGACAAAGGAAATCTTGTGAACATAGAATCACTGTGAGAACGTATCAGTCAAATCAGTAACGTGCTCTGCGTTGTTGTGGCTCTGCAAAATCAAAGAACAGTTAGAAGAAAGACGTTTTCTCATTTCTGCATAAACATACTGATGAGACTGTTCACAGACTCTTTAATATGCAACATATAAGTGCCTTCGGAAAAGAAGGGCGGGTTTTCTATTCTCCACTTCGATCCCCTGGGTCTCCTCCTTCTCCCCATCCCTCTTTTTTCTGACCATCTGCTCCTCTTTTGTCTCTTCTGTCCATTTCCTCTTTCTCCCATGGTGTCTATACATAAGGAAAAAATTAATACTAAGGTACCGCGACGTACATGATATGGTACTTGCACAAATTGTCTTAATGGGGGTACTTAAACGAAAATTTTGGCTCTACATTTACTACATGGTATTGAATTTCCAATTACCAAATATTACGTTCCAATTCCGCTTCTAAGTGCGAAAACAGTATAATAATTTGTAATATATTGCACGTGGCTCAGCCATCTTGTTCTTCATTCTCCCGTATTCACTATTTATGGCGCATTTTTCTCCAGTTTTGTGCAGTCACAATGCAGGAAACGTTTGTATACCACATCAAGAAGGCTGTGGAATAACATCTCTGCGGATGATTTTACATTCTTTGGTTCATAGCGTTTATTTACGAGTGTTTGTATTCTAACCTCCGTGTTTGTTCCGAATACATTTTCACGAAAGTGGTGAATAGACATGTTATTATACTTTGATGCGTGTCTCGTTCTAGTAAAGTGTTTAAAAACATTAGGAAGCATCGCGATTCTCGATGTCGCAAAGACATCTTGAAAACCAGATCCATAATAACAACTGAATACTTGACTTCAGCGTAGAAAGCGAGTGCTTCGAAAAGGAAAATTGACAGCGGTCTATCATCACGTGGCTCAGACACTCAAGCTACTAGTTGTTTTAGGCTTATTGATTTGAAAATACTATTTGATGTTATATCATCTGCTTGTGTATGTGCTGATTGTAGTACAGAAAGTTTGAGATTATATGATGAAGGAAACAGAATAGGAATATTGTGTATGTTGCATCTCAGGTGAAAGCTGTCATTCGGACACCACTTTTAGAATTTCAGCATCAAGTAACCGGATATATAAAGCAAATATGCGTTTAATATATGGCATGAGATATTGGGCATAGGCAGATACCAGACTGTATAGTAGGATCATGAACATGCTACAACTAAGTGCTAGGTACATCACTGGAATTAAAACATTTCTATGTGCTCTATTCAAGAGGAGGAGGAAATCCTCTGCAAAGGAAGCTGTGAAGATGAATAGTGAACTAAAGACAGAAGCAGATAACACGCCAGATACGGATCTGTGTGTGTCATGTGATGGTATATGGATGAATCGTGGACATATATCACTGTATGGAGTATCATATGTCATTAGTTTTGATATTGGAAAAAATTCTTGACATTCAGGTAATGATCAAATTTTGTTATAGCAGGTTGAACACAAGAAAGTGTGCTGTGGAAATTATTCTGGTTCTAGTGGTGAAATGGAACCTGCAGCTATGAAACTTGTGTTCCATCGAAGTGTGAAAAATTACGATATTAGACACACAATTTACTTTGGTGAGGTGACTTTAGTTCCCTCAAAACTGTTTTGTAAAGTGAACCTTGTGGTCCTAGTTTTGCTACAGAAGAGTTGGAATGTGTTGGCAATGCGCAATAAGCGAATGGGAGGCAGACTTTTAAAACTGAAACGTGAATTGAAACTTGGAGATGAAAAAGCTTTAGGTCGTCCTAACAGACTCACAGAAAAAGAAATTCATTCTTTACAAGTGTACTAGGGCAAGTCTATAAGGGACAACAGTGAAAATTTGAATAACATGCAGAAGGCTGTGTGGTCTATTTAATTTCATAAACTATCTACAGATGAGAAACCCTTAAATAATTTTTGTGACATATCACGGTGCAAATTCAAGAAGGCTGAGCATGATGGCATGAACTGTTCACACAAGCACAGTTTACCTGTGGCTGTGTTAAATGCTACAAAACCAACATTTGGGTGTTTTAACAGAGCTAGATCTCCTACGAAAATGTGTGCATGGAAAATCACAAAATCCTAATGAAAATTACAACCCACTCATTTGGAAACGTTGCTCTAAAGCAACATTTGTAGTCGCAACTATTGCTTCATATGATGCTTCTTTAGATTTTAACAGTGGTTAATCTTAGTCTTGGAAGAATAAAAACTCTACAGAGGTTAGGATTTTATCCAGGAGCTTTAAAGTATTTAGTATTGAAGGGTATTGATAGAAAAAGAGTTACTGCAGCTGATATTACAACCAATAAAATTGAACAGCAGGTTAACTGAAGAAGACATGCAAAGAAGAGACTGCTTGTGGATGAAGAGGAGTATGCATATGGTTTGCACTAGTTCACACAGAGAAGGTAAGACCTAATACAAACACTATCAAATCTTTGATTCAGTTTCCAGTAACTTACATTTTTTAAAACTTTGTGTACATTTTTCTCACAAACCAAGAATGTAGAGAAATTGTCACGTGAGTATTCAGTAATATAGTGAAAAGTTCTGTGGAAGGAATTTTCATTTACTGAAATAGTAAGGCGTTTATGGTAGAATATATTCCTTAAATTTGATATATTATTTTCAGAGAAATTTGGAGACTCGTAACAACTGAACTAAAGAAGATACCAAAATTCTGTTCCTCAGATGTCAGTAATTATTCGGTATGAATGGATGTACGAACATTCATAAATTTCGCTCTTATAGTTTGTTCGAAAGAAAGAACATTTGTAATTGCAATGTTGAAAAAATCTATTTGTTAATAATTAAAGATGTAGATCAATAAACATGAAAATTTATGTACATATACACATAGAATTTCTTAATAACTGTACCAAATTTGGATTACCTTGAAAAATTAGATTTATATAAAATACTTTTCAAAGTACTGCAGTTAGCGCATCTCCCTCCATAACAGAAACCAAATCTCGTTTGAGTCTGTGCAATGGCTGTAACTATCATGTCGCAGTGGCTTAGTGTTTACAGCGCTTGCTTATTAAACGGGACGTCTTCAAATCACGGCAATAACACAAATTTTTATTCATTCCCTCTCCTTCAATTCAATACCTTTGATATACACCGAGAAAAAATATGTCTCTTGATCATTATATATTATTTGATATTCATTTCAATCTCCTTAGCACTGCCGCAGAATGACAAAGATATTCTTACAGCAAAATAAGCGAAATAACGAGATCAATGAACAACCATCTATGATGTTTCTATTTCCACAAAATGACAAGCCTAGCAGTTATGGCATTTATCTGCCGGGTATGTATATTATTACCTAGTTTGGGCCATGCACGTAACTAGTACATGCTTTAATGAAACATTGTCACTTTCGAGTGGCAGTTTTAATGTAGCAGTTGATCAGTACGCTGGGCAGAAGTTAGGAGCACTTTAATTTTTCATGTTCACTCATTATTATACTTGAATATTTTAATGCGCAGTAGGAAAGCTAACATTATAGTCATGCATATGAAAATATATATTCTTATATTCTTTTTAACACACTTAACGGCTACGAACACACATGAGTTTCGTTTCGTGCATATCTACGAATAAAGCAGTATATCTAAGGCAGAGTGTCCGTATGTTTGTACGTGTAGCATACAAATCTACAGTTTTGTTCCAATCTTTATGAAATTTTGTACACGTAAGCTTCAATCCATGAGGACGGTCGCCATAAGTGTAAGAATCACATACGATATATAATCTCGAGATATGACGTCATAAACAATGAGATGCGCGAAAAACTGCTGCATTTTGCGACAATGCTGCTCATTTTCTCCTAAACCACTGGACCGATTTCAACCGAATTTGGTACACACAGTCCTTACCGTGAGGTAACAATTGCTGCATGGTTAAGAATCACATACGGCACACGGTTCAAAAGATATTACGTCATAACCAATAGAAACCGCAAAAAATGTCATATAATGCGGCGAGACTTTAGAAATACACTGTATGAGAATGACAGTACTTAGCGACTTGCAACAAACTTTAAACATAATTTAAAACCTTTATTAAACTTTTTCTCACTGGAAACCATAGTAAAATGATGAAAGGAAAAAAGTTTCTCGCTTACTACTTTTCCGCTGTTTATGGAGTAAAACTACGGATCTCGATATGACGTTACAATTTATAATTTGAACACTACCAATTGTAGTGACAGGACAGACAGTATACACATATACAGTTGAATGTAGCTTCCAAATTGTATCACAGTACGACACGTAGTTCATGATATATGAGCACATAAGCCGGCCGCGGTGGCCGAGGGGACTGAGGCGCTCCAGTCACGGTCTGCAGGGCCACTACGGTCGGGGGTTCGAATCCCCCCTTGGTCACGGATATTTGCGCCGTCCTTAGGATTAGCTAGTTCATACGTAGTTTGTAAGTTTAGGAACTGATGACCCCGTAGTTAAGTCCCATAAGCTACACAAGCATTAGCATTTGGAGCTCATAAACAGTAATGTTCATGGAAAACCGCCGCATCACGCAGCAAGTTGTAGTCTATTACTTCTTTATTACTAATTGTATTCCCAAGAGATTTTACAGACAATACAGCCCTTATACAAATGATTAAAATACCTGAAAAATAGCAGGAATAAATGAATAAAATAACCGGAAAACGCCGGGTTTTCAGCTAGTAGTATAATGAATATTGAAAATCGGTACTTGAATTTTCGTGTCCAGGTATTAATACTACGAGTGTTCGCGACAGATGGACGTTGTCTTTTTATCTCGAAACATACGACTGTCCCGTACCAGTGCCACTCTTTTACACTCGTTGGCAAAGAATTTTACTTACGCGGTGTGGTGTTTTTATTAACAGAGAAACATTTTAAGCGAAAAGTCTGTCTGACACTTCGCTGTTCGGGCGGGTAATTTATGACAGGCAGACGAGAAAACTGTCGCTATGACATTACGCGATCAGGCGACGCGTCGCGTGATTCAGTGCAGAGCGCGTCATCGGGGCCTTGCTGGCCGCGGCCGGCATGAATTTCCGCTTCAACGTCAGCTGCAGCGCGCCTCATACATCGGCGTTCGCCGCCAGTGATGTATGCGCATCACGGCCCTGTTCTGCGCCGCTGCAGAAAAACAGCCAGGACTCACTAAAAGGCCCACATGTCCGGCTCCCAGCCTCTGACACCGCTCTCTCTCTGTCTCTCTCTCTCTCTCTCTCTCTCTCTCTCTCTCTCTCTCACACACACACACACACACACACAAGAATACCTCGCGTACAGAAGGCACAAATAAACTCGTGAAAACTACTCTTCGTACAGTGGATGTTACGTGTCGACATCTGTCAATAGTTATTCCTTCAGTAAAAAACCGTCTTCATTGCAAATTGTTTTATTAATTAATCACGCGTTTCGCCCTTTAGCAGGGCATCTTCAGATTATCTGCGTGACAGAATTTACACAAAATTACAAGCCTGAATTCAATATTACTAAAAATTTCCTGGCTGTTATGCCCTGGTCTAGTGGATTTATTATTCCCCGACTGCGGAGGACGTTCTCAAGGGGGATCGTGGCACTTTTGGATGTCCGATTCGTCAGTAGCGAGACAGGGTGTGAATCGGACGTCCAAAAGTGTCACGATCTCCCTTGAGAATGTCCTCCGCAGTCGGGGACGAAACGTTGGGTTTTAATAATAAATCCACTAGACCACGGCATAACAGCCCGGAAATGTTTAGTAATTTTGTCCATTCCGGCCGTGAAAGTTTACATTTTACAACAAGGCTGAATTACAAACGGGTATAATGATACATGGGCTTAATTTGTGGTAAGAAGACAGTATGAATGGTAAATAAAGCTTACAATGCGCTCTCCGTGGTGTGACACCGTAAGTTCTTTTGCGGTGTTTCTATTTTTCTGGAATTTTTTAATTTCCTTGTAGCCCTCAAATGATCGGGTAACAACGTACAGTTGGAAAATACTCGGTGAAGATGTGAGAAACATAAAAACGATTTTTAAGATTACCTTAATGGAAACGGTGGTCTCTGGTGATATAAGATAAGCCCATGTTTACAATTGCGCTCACGGTCAGTGGGCGGGCGTGGTGTGCTGCTCAGATCAAATGTTCAAATGTCTGTAAATCTATCGGACCAAACTGCGTGGTCATCAGTCCCTAGCTTACAAACTACTTACACCTAGGTAAGCTAACCGACGGACAAACACACACACCCATGCCCCAGGGAGGACTCGAACCTCCACGGCGAGCAACCGCGCGCTCCGCATCGAGGTGCTTTAGACCGCTCGGCTACTCCACCGCGGCGGTGTGCTGCTCCGCCGACTTATACAGACTAAAGGGAATGTGGGTAGGGAGTGACAAAGGCAGCCGGTGTATAACACGGGACGGATGAAGTCTAGCTCACTGCCCGTGGGCGCAATTGTAAACATGGACTTATCTTGTATCACCAGAGACCACCGTTTCTATTAAGGTAATCTTAAAAATCGGTTTTATGTTTCTCATATCTTTACCGAGTATGTTCCAACTATAATTCGTTGTTACCCGATCATTTGTAGGGCTACAAGGAAATTCAAAAATTCCAGAAAAATAGAAACACCGCAATAACAGCTTACGGTGTCACACCACGCATTGTAACCTTTGTTTACCATTTATATTGTCTTCTTAACACAAAATAAGCCCATGTATCATTATACCCCTTTTTAATTCAGCCTTGTAATTTTGTGCAAATTCTGTCACGCAGATAATCTGAAGATGCCCTGCTAAAGGGCGAAACGCGTCATTAAATAATAAAACAATTTCCAATCAAGATGATTTTTTTACTGAAGGAATATTTATTCTGACTGATTTTCTGTTAATAGTTGTCACAGTATTTATTTATTTCTTTTAAGTTTTTTTATTATTTTGTGTCGCCACTGTAGATTCCCAAGTGCGCAACTCTTGTGAATATACTCTGTGGGAATTTAAAATTACTGTACCCTCTTAAAATTTTCAGATTAGCTCAAAATTTCGTTTTTCAAACAAAGTACACTAGTGAAAAAGAAAAGATATATTTGGACTCAGATGGAAAACCAGTACTGAGCAAAGAAGGGAAAGCTGAATAGTGGAAGGAATATATAGAAGACATGTACAAAGGAAATAAACTTGAAGGCAGTATTCTAGAAACGGAAGACGAAGTAGACGCAGATGAGATAGGAGATGCTATTCCGAGAGAAAAATTTTACAGAGCGCTAAAGAAAGTGCTCTTCGTACAGGGTATGTTACATGTTGACATCTGTCAATCGTTGTGAGCGAATTTATTTGTTTCAATTTTGTTATTATTTTTTGTCGCCACTGATACTGTACATTCCCAAGTGCGCAACTCTTGTGAATATACTCTGTGGGAAATTAAAATTACTGTACCCTGTTAAAATTTTCCGATTAGCTCAAAATTTCGTTTTTCAAACAAGGTACACTAGTAGAAAAGATATATTTTGAGACAATAATTCACAAGGAAAGTACATGGGCTGGAACAAGCTTATCTGTTTGAACGTTTGCTTACAGGATCTCTACGTACACCTCAAAGTGCTTGTGGGTGTCGCTTTTCTGCAAAACTCTGCAATGACGCTCTAGGTAGCACTATAGATGTAATTGTAGACGCCATACGTAATGCAGATATCTTAACTATAACTTATGTAATCATCGCCGTACATGTTCTCTAGCGAATTCTCATCAAAAGCCGTGATGATAGTTGAAACTTTAACCTTCTCGGAAGTCTGTTGGTATTCACTGCCACTGCTTCCATCGCCTCTTCCCGCACTTACCGTTGCACTACCGCTTGCAACGAGTTGTTCGTCATTATCATCCGTATTGTCATCATTATGTGTTAGTGTTACAACATTATCTAACTTATGCTCATATTTCTGCACCATAACAGATTCGAGAAAGCATGCGAATGATTCATCTTCTACACTAATACCATCTTCAGGAAGAAGGGTTCTTCGTAATTTCATCTCAACCAATCGCAATACATTAGCAGGATTGATAACCGATCGCCGCTCCATGTGATGCTTCACCACACAAATAACGACACAAAACGTAACTTCGGAGGTACACACTGCACCGTCCCTACTGGCGAACCGACAGGTCAAAGTGCAATGTGGCATGGCACACGCAGAGGCCTCTAACGGACGATTGCAGAGTTTTGCAGATGCGGGAGAATCACTAGTGCAATAAGGGATCTTTACATTAGCTCTCATTCGATTTTGGTGTATATGTGTTTGTTCGAGCCCAAGTACTTTCCTTGTCAGATGGAAAACCAGTACTAAGCAAAGAAGGGAAAGGTGAAAGGAGGAAGGAATATATAGAAGATCTGTACAAAGGAAACAAACTTGAAGGCAGTATTCTAGAAAAGGAAGATGAAGTAGAGGAAGATGAGATAGGGGAAAATTCTACAGAGCTCTAATAGATTTGAGTAGAAATGAGGCCTCTGGCGTAAATGATGTTTCGTCTGAACTGCTATTATCGTCAGGAAAGCCAGTCATGAAGATATTATTCCACCTTGTATGCAAGATGTATGAGACAAATACCCTCACATTTCAAGAAGAATATAGTGATTCCAATTCCTAAGAAAGGAAGTGCAGACAAATGTGGAATTTAGACAACAATCAGTTTAAAAAAGTCATGGTTGCAAAATATAACAGGAATTATTTACTGATGAATGGAAAAACTGGTGGAATTCGACCTTGGGGAATATCAATTTCGGTTCAGTAGACACATAGCAACACGCGAGTCAATATTCACATTAACACTTACCTTAGAAGATAGATGCCGCGGTGGAGTAGCCGAGCGGTCTAAAGCACCTCGATGCGGAGCGCGCGGTTGCTCGCCGTGGAGATTCGAGTCCTCCATGGGGCATGGGTGTATGTGTTTGTCCGTAGGTTAGTTTACCTAGATTTAAGTAGTTGGTAAGCTACGGACTGATGACCACGGAGTTTGGTCCGATAGATTTACAGACATTTGAACATTTTTAGAAGATAGATTAAGGAAACCTACGGTTTTAGCATTTGTGGATCTGGAGAAAGCTTATGTCACTGTTGACTGGAATACACTTCTAAAGCTAGCGGGGATAAAGTATAGGGAACGAAGAGCTATATTCAACTTGTACAAAAACGAGACAGCAATTATTAGAGTGACGGTCATGAAAGGATCGCAGTGGTTGGGAAGGGAGTAAGACAGGGTTGTAGTCTTCCCCCAATGTTGTTTAATCTGTAAATCAAGCTGTGAAGGAAAGAAAGGGGTAATTTGGAGAGGGAATTAAAGTCCAGGGAGAGCGATTAAAAACCTTGCGGCTTGTTGACGACATAGTAATTCTGTCAGAGACAGTAAAGGCCATGGAAGAGCAATTAAACGAAATGCACAGTTTCTTGAAAAGAAGGTATAAGATAAACATTAACAAGAGTAAAACGAGGGTAATTGCATGTAGTGTCAGAAAATCAGGTGATGCAGAAAGAATTAGATTAGATAATGAGATAATAAAAGTATTAAATGAGTTTTGTTAAATTGTAAAAAGATAACTTCTGATGGCAGAAGTAAAGAAAATATAAGATACAGGATGGGTATGGGAAGATAAGCGTTTCTGAACAAGCGATTTTGTTGACATCCAATATTAGTTAAACGTTAGGAAATCCTTTCTGAAAGCATTTGTCTGGAGTGTAGCATTGTACGGGAGTGAAACGTGGACGATAAGGAGTTCAGACAAAAAGACGATAGAAGCTTTCGAAATGTGGTGCTACAGACGAATGATGAAAATTAGGTCACTTAGCTAATGAAGTGCTCAACAGAATTGGGGAGAAAAGGAATTTCTTGCATATCCTGACTATGAGAAGGGATAGGTTGGTGGGACACAGTCTGAGACATCAAGGAATCGTCAGCTTGGCATAAGAAGGAAGTGTGTGGGATAAATATCGTAGAGAGATACCGAAGGACGAATACAGTAAGCAAATTTAAAAGGATGTAGGTTGCCGTACGTATTCTCAGATAAAGAGGCTTGCACAGGACAGGATAACATGTAGAGCTCAATCAAACCAGTCTGCGTTCCGAGTACCACAATAACACCACTGGTGGACATATCACGATATATCAAACGCACATTTGATGTTTAGAATGCTTATAACATTTGTGAATACAAGAGACCAAATTCTCCATATGTACATCCCTTTATCCACGCTGAAATAGAAATACTCATTAATACTGTTGGGAAAAGATTTAAGTGTTAGCTATATTCTGATAATGGATGGTGATAATTGTTCACAGTTATTTATGTTCCACTGTTTGATGTAGCTGCATACTTCTAATAGCGTGTATTCATTCCCTTGCTTCTAATAACAGCCTTCAACCTGTCCTTCATTGATTATACTAGCTTTCTTGTTACTGCTTCGTCAATCGTCCTCCATTCTTGAACAATCACTTCCTTCAGTTGGGATTTCTGATTCTTCTTTCAGACTCGTTCCACAAATGTTCAATATGGCTCATGTCTGGAACCTGAAGTGGTGTTGCTGGATGTGATGGTGTGTGGGGGGGGGGGGGGAGATTATACAGGATTCACAAATGTTCATTGTACGGTGTACGTTTTGGATCATTGTCTTGTTGGAAATGGGGGTCAGTATTCAAACCTAATTTTTCAGCACTGACTTTCAAATTTTTCTATAAAATATCCAGATAAACATACTGACCCATGTTCCATCAATTGAGTCCTTGGTTACATATTGATTTCCACATCGCAATCTTTTCTTTTTATTTGCCTTGCTTATATAAGGCTTGTTTCAGTTGGGTGTATTTGTTTCCAATAAAGCTCGTGTAACTTTGCAGCAATCTCTGATGAACTTATTTTAGGTGTTTTCCCAATAATCCTAACAAGTGCCTGTCTTGTATTTCTGATACTTGACGTCGTCTTACAACTCGATGCCCATTTATCACTGAGTTTCCTTTTATTTTTTAAATTATTTGTTTTATTTTTTCCTGTACCTTGTTAACAACACTTCTCACTGTATCATGGCTCCTCTTAACGATCGCTGCAATTTCGTCATACGAGTTACCCTCTTCATTCAACGTTAGTATTATCTTCCTCTCTTCTGGAGTTGTTCCCATCCCTTGTCTACCAATGTTCTTCTCACTGGCGCTTTTGGGTGTTCGGCAAACTGACGTTGCTGCTGTCTTCAGCTTGGAAGTGTGGCGATGTGTTTGCATTGTACCGCCGGTGTGTGACTCCTTCTGTCTGCGGCAACTGCAATACCTATCAGCGTTTCGATCTCTGGCTTTTAACCGGTGCTTTAGGTATAAATAAATCTGTGTATACGAAAAAAAATTTGGGACACATGGCGTGAATAATGGACACAAATTGACAGTTTATTACCTTGATTATAAAGGCAGAATCTACTACAAACAAGACTGTCTGTGAATACTTCTGTCCACCTGTGACTACATTAAATAATTACGTTTACAGACCAGCAACGGAAGCGATACTAAGAAACTGGTGTTTCTTGTATGAAACAACTTTGTTAGTACAGGGTGTAGTCTCTGCTGTCAGGCGCAGATTCTGACATCCATTGGCTCATACAATTGACGAGTACTGTTTACGGACATAATATTTCACGTTTGCTCGTCCAGTTCAGGTAATTTTTGCAGGAAGGTTTGACTGACGAGTCGCTGTTGCCCTAAAATATGGCTCGATTCGAGGCACGTTCTTAGACCTTTCGGACGAAAGATGATGCCACACGTCTTACAGAGCACAGTTTCAAGCGCAGTGTGGAACAAAACATGAACTTCGTGTTGCAAGTATGGCAAAAGAACGGGTCTTACAACAATCTGCACGTATCGAATACTGGCCAGCATTCCATACACAACACAAAGGTGAACCACTTTTGTAGCTTACTAAAAAGGGCTGGGGTTTGGCCAGAATATCTGCGACAAGGGCACTCTCCAGAAAGCGCTCGTCAGGTCTAAGTCATATAAGAAATTACTATCACATGTGTGGAGACAGAATCTGCTTTTGTCGATGAAGCGCCTCGGTTGCACAGTGGTAGAGTGCCAGACTACAAATCTAAAGGTCGCGGGTTCGATCCCCGCCAGGTCCTAGGATTTTTATCTGTCACTTTCCACTTTCACCTCTGGCAGTATTGCTCATGTGAAAAATACCGAGTAGCACCGTGGTTCGGAGCCCACGTTAAACTGTAGGTCCCCCTATAACTGGCTGGGTAAGTCAGTTCCAAGGTCGGAGGAAGGCAACGGCATACCACCTTCAAACAGGGCCATGCCTAGTAAAGCACTGTGGTGTTCAAACCAATCTTCGGATTGTTGACTGCTTTACCTTTACCACGGCCTATCATTCCATCTTTCAAGTGACCCACTGATGGCACCATTTGAGGCGTATACTTCGAAGCTGTGGTGTGACCCATCACGGCATAAAGGTGTGGGTGCCTCTAAACCTACAACTACTAAACGGTTGGTAACAGTTCACGTAACAATTGTGAGCCATGCCGACTTGTTCTGGTCTTTGATTGTGTATTGCCCTTCGAACTTAAGTTTTGAGTTTAGTAATTGATGCACCTCATGGCTTAATGTTTTATAATAAAAAGTTCGTAAGAGTGCCTTAAATCATCCACGTATACTGGATTGTTTGGTTTGAGCGGAAGAGTTGAGCCATGACAGCTCTAGTGTCGAGTTTTGTGCGTATTTTCTTCTAGGCTGTCCCGTCTCCCAGTGCTCGCAAACACCTTGTTTTCTAATTTGTGACACCTCAGTTCGTTTCTATGAATTACGTTCTTTTAATTTTATCTAGGCTCATCATTATTCTCCTATTTAGATTGCTTTTCTGTCACGATTGCCCATCTTTCCTCCCACGATCTATTTTATAGCCATTCTGTCATTGTTCTTGGCGCAAGTGAAGTCTCCAGCCCGATCAGTCAATTACGTTTCTGATTGCTATCACTGACACCGCACTTGTCACTGTCTGTGGTCATTTCTTATCAACACATATCCGCTCATAAGTGTGGCCTCCTGTAGTGGAATAGCCTATAATACACAGCCAAGGGGGAGGTAACGTAGCCATGTTAAAACATACCTTGCAGCACTACATGTTAAAAATGAAAACCATAAACTAACAAAAAGCTAAAAAATACTGATAAAAATAGCCAGTTACCTTCACATTATGAACTTAATACGCACCCCTTCACCTACATGAACCGTGTGTGAGGGGGTGGGGGCGGCAGGGCAGCCGATAATATTTACTTCACACAGACAGAAATAATTCGTTGGTTTCCATAAGTGGCCTTCACGGTTCCCGCTTTCTCGGGTAACTTTCACTGCCCACTGTTTCCGTCCTTCCTTATTCCTCAACGGCAAAGCTCAAGAAATGAGGTTTATAGTAGACAAGAGAAGATCGTGAAAGAAATGAGGATATAAGGAAACATTTCGTAATATTTAAGCTAAATCTAAAGGTACAGGAGAAAATGGAAGGACTGTGGAGCCCACATGGGTGGAGAAAGACTTCGATGCTTTCAGTTTAAATGCACATGTGGATGTTCACTTATGGCCATTAAAATTGCTGCACCACGAAGATGACGTGCTACAGGAAGAAGATGCTGTGATTATTAGTTTTTCAGAGCATTCACCCAAGGTTGGCGCCGGTGGCGACACCTACAACGTGCTGACATGAGGAAAATTTCCAACAGATTTCTCATACACAAACAGCAGTTCACCGGTGTTGCCTGGTGAAACGTTGTTGTGATGCCTTGTGTAAGAAGGAGAAATGCGTACCATCACGTTCCGACTTTGATAAAGGTCCGATTGTAATCTATCGGGATTGCGGTTTATCGTATCGCGACATCGCTGCTCGCGTTGGTCGCGATCCAATGACTTTTAGCAGAATAAGGAATCGGTGCGTTCAGGAGGGCAATGCGGAACGCCGTGCTGGATCCCAACGGCCTCGTATCACTAGCAGTCCAGATGACAGGCATCTTATCCGCATGGCAGCGACGTCTAGATCTTTGAGTCAACAGATGGGGACGTTTGCAAGACAACATCTGCACGAACAGTTCGACGACGTCTGCAGCAGCATGGAGTATCAGCTCGGAGACCATGGCTGCGGTTACCCTTGACGCTGCATCACAGACAGGAACGCCTGCGATGGTACGCAACGACGAACCTTGGTGCACGAATGGCAAAACGTCATTTTTTCGGATGAATCCAGGTTCAGTTTACAGCATCATTGTGGTCGCATCCGTGTTTGGCGACACTGCGGTGAAAGCACATTGGAAGCGTGTATTCGTCATCGCCATACTGGCGTATCACCCGGCGTGATGGTATGGGGTGCCATTCGTTACACGTCTCTGTCACCTCTAGTTCGCATCGACGGCACTTTGAACTGCGGCCTTTACATTTCAGACGTGTTACGACCCGTAGCTCTACACTTCATTCGATCCCTGCGAAACCCTACATTTAAGCAGGATAATGCACGACCGCATGTTGTAAGTCCTTACAGGCCTTTCTGGACACTGAAAATATTAGAATGGTACCCTGGTCAGCAAATTCTCCGGATCTCTCACCTCTGGTCAATGGTGGCCGAGCAACTGGCTCGTCACAATGCGCCAGTCACTACTCTTGATGGACTGTGGTATCGTGTTGAAGCTGCATGGCCATCTGTACCTGTAAACGCCATCCGAGCTCTGTTTGACTCAATGCCTAGGCGTATCAAGGCCGTTGTTACGGCCAGAGGTGGTTGTTCTGGGTACTGATTTCTCAGGATGTATGTTCCCAAACTGCCTGAAAATGTAATCACATGTCATTTATATTAGAATATATTTGTCCAACGAGTACCCGTTTATCATCTTATATTCTTCTTGGTGTAGCAATTTTAATTGCCAGTAGTGTAATTAAGTAAGACCAAACAGGACATGCAACATCGTAATACTTAATTTGCCTTATACATTAAGGAAACATAGAGAAAAAGAAAATAGCGTCTACGTGTAACGGGAGATTTTTATCTTCCACTTCCATGACCAACGAGAATTAACAGAAGTGTGTACTTAATGAACGACTTGAAGGAGTAATTTTAGAAAGCGTACTAGAGAACAACGATATTAATGTAATGAATAAAATTAAGTTTAAAAACAGTCCACACAGCGGAATTGTTGTTATTTATTTCATGACGGGTTTCAGTCTTCAGACGACTGGCAAGATGAGGGCAGGCGATGGCGTTGGCACGCACAAACATGTCCATCGCCACTGCTTGCTATCATAGTGCTAGTCGTCTGAAGATAGCCCGTACTGACTGAAACCAATCATGAAATAAATAACAACAATTCTGCGATCTGGACTGTTTTTAATTTTAATTTTCAACACGAAGGAGTACTTTATTAGTTATGATTTGAAATAGAATCTTCTTCGGAAAGAAACCCACTAAAGAACCTACATAATGTGTTCTACGTCTTGAATGACCAGTACCTTTGGTAACCGTTGGTCTAATACTTTGAGACACACCCAGTTAATTAGTGAACTATCGCGAAAAACACGACTGATGGTTGTAACTAAGTTTCATCTGCTGAATCGGACACAGAATGGCCCTTAAAATGGTGTTATCGAAAATCTCCGGTTTAAGCATTTAGACTTCTGCCTGTAATAACATGGACTAATAATTTCAACTGCCTACGAAAGAATGCCATTGGTCATATTGTTTACATTTCTATATCATGCCCATGAAATAATATGAGGCATTATTTACACTGAAAAGTAATCAAATGGCAGGACACTGAAATTATATTTCTCAGATGCAAGTCTGAAGTGTATGACGCAAATTATACGAAAATTGTCTGTATGCAGCCGTTATTTAACATGTACGTTTGTTCATAAAATAACAGAGGAAGAAAAAATTGTTCCAGTGGAAAGTTTTAGTCTTAAATAAACAATGCAGTGTCGAACGCCTCGCAAAGGGCGTTTTATCGGATCAAACACAGTAGAGCGTAATTACTGCAAAAAGATAATACTTAAGCAGGCATTTATTTTACGTAATCAGCTTTTTATTTCAGCCTTGAAACGACCGGACTATAATCGAAAAGTGGCCTTGGATTCTTCTGTGCTCGGCGGCTTAAGCGTTAAAGCCGTCGCTTCTCCACTAAAGAGGATCTCATCTCCTCCGGAGAAGCTGAGCAGCGCCCTTTGCTAGATTTATTTTCCAGAGAAAATTGTGAATCAAATCGCATTTGGCATTCGCGTTCCAGCCAAGTACTGCAGAAGCTTTTGTACTCATTTTGTACAAATTTAAGTACCACGCAAGTGCCTCTCATCAAGCGTTGGTTCTTCTTGGAAGTTTTAATTCAACTTTCTATATTTAGCACGTTACAAGACTGAAACTAATTACCGTACGAGTGCCAGACTTGGTAGCAATAATGTCCATACTAGGGATGCATGCTTTCCATGCAACACAAACACCGTCCAGTTCCAATTATGGCCACCAGGTAGCATGATAAATCGTGATTCACCCTCTTGACCAGTCCCAGAGTACTTGTTGACTTGTCAACTGAAGCTTTCAAGGATGATGTCGGCTGAAACGGTTATGGAAGGGTCGTCTTACCCCACCTGCTGTGCCAAGCGTAATGAAGAAGTTCGAATCAGCTGGACAAATAGACGTTGTTCCACGACTTCCCAGAATTATGCATGCAGTATAATGAGTAAGACTGATCTGTTTTGCGAAAACTAGAGTATCGTCAGTGAATTACTGTCATCCTGATTGGTATAAAACGATGTAGTGTAGAAAGGTTTTATTTTCTTTGAACATGACCATTTTTGCGCCAGCTTTTCATCTTCAGTTTAGATTTTATAACTTGAATGTACCTCGTACACCTACTCTCACTTGCAGTGTCATCAGATTTCTCGGCTGTTGAAAATATATGGGACAGCATAAAGTGGAATATTAATCTTTCAAGACTACAACAAGAGACTCGTGGTTATTGGTGTGCTTGAAATGCGGCCTCTTAGATTGACCAGGAAGAAAATGAGATAGTACACAGTATAGAAATTAATTTATACACAGAAAAAAAATTAAGCAACAGTTAAAATGAATTCAGAACAATAATGAGTAACGGGAGTTGTAATTCAGACACAACCACTGTATCACAAAAAATAAGTTATGGGGAAAATATACAAACAAAACATCAATAAAAATGAAATTACTGAGCCAGTCACTTATAGAGCTCAGCTAAAAATTCTAATACTTAAAGACAAAGTCAACAAGTAATACAGTAAAATATTGTTAACGTGCCAGCGAGAGTTCCTTGCTCCCATGAGAGCAGACAAATAAAAATAAAAAATTCATTTAACACAAATGAACTTTCAGATTCCACTCAGTTGTAAAATATTTAAATAATATGAAGATGATTGTAAAAATTTATAGGGGAATAACAATTACCAATACCTTCAGTAGATTACATGGAAGAATTATTAAGTACTTCTTAGAACAAAAATACAAAGACAAGGAGGCTGAAGAACAAGCAGGTTTTTGAGCTGGAAGATCAAAAATTGATCATATTTTTTGCCTACAACAAATGAATGGAAAAAATTAGGTCGGGCACAACATATATATTTCGTATTCGTAGATAAAAAAGTCTATGACGGCGTGCCTTTAGCTAATCTATGGACAGCTTTATTGTCAATAGGAATTAACCCAACAATAACAAAAGCAATTCAAAATTTATACAAAAATTCTATTTGAAAAATAAAAATTGGTAAATTTCTGTCATCTGGATTCCAAGTCACAAAAGGATTGATTACGTCAAGGATGTAGCATGTCACCTACATTGTATAAAATATATACAGAGGTAACCTTACAGAATTGGAAGAAAAAAATTCAAACTATAGGAACACCAATAAATGACAGAACAATATATTCATTGCAATTTGCAAATGACCAACTGATTGTAGCCCACGACAATGAGTACATAGAGTATATGACCAGGAAGCTGATTCAGGAATCTAAAAAAGCAGGTCTAAATGTCAACATGAATAAAACGAAATACATGGTAACTTGTGAAATAAATGAAAACTTAATATTTGAAGAAGGGATGGGAACAATAACAACTACAGAGGAATATAAATATTTAGGAGTGAAAATTACAAATTATGGGAAACAGGAAAAAGAATTTAGATCAAGAATAAATGCAGGAAAGACGACAATTTCTTTGTTGAATGGAATTCTCTGGGACAAACACATAAATACAGATAACAAAATAAGGATATATAAAACCATAGTTCGGAGTATTATTACATATGGTTCAGAAGTGTGAACAACAAAATGGCAACTGCAATCAAATTTATTTGCTACAGAAATGGATTTCTGGATTCGTTCATCAAGAATATTTAGAAGAGAAAGAATAAGAAATGAAGTAATCAGCGAAAAAATGGAATGTATAAATTCAATTATTGAATTCATCGAGCACAAACATCTAAAATGGTATGGGCACGTCAGAAGAATGGGACAAGAAAGGCTTCCAGAATGCATACTCGACTGGACACTGAACGGAAGAAGAAAAAAGGGACGACCACCTACCACATGGATGCAGGAAGTTCAGTCAGCAATGAGGAAGAACAACATTCCTGAGAACTAATGGGAGGACAGAGAAGAGTGGAGAAGAATAATTCGGAACTTAATGTAATCTAATATACGTGCTGGAAAAATGTACTTACATTGTAAAACCAGCATAATAATAAAATAAGAAATAATAATAAAAATAGTATGAAGTTTCCAAGGCCACCTTGGAATAAACGTCGACACCGTCACGGATCACCACGAATACCAGCAGTACCGCGTGGTCTAAGGAGTCATGCTACGGACTAAGCGGGAGCCTGAAGTTCGATTTCTCCCTCGGGCATGGGTGTGTGTGTTGTCCTTAGTGTAAGTTAGGGTAAGTACTTTTTAAATCTAGGGACTGATGACGAAGCAGTTTGGTCCAATAGGTTTACAACCATTTGAATGCTAGTTGCAATCAGTGACCTTTCATAGGCAAGGGGAGGATAAATTAGGCAAAGAAACCAGGAGGAGATGGGCGGAGTTGGGGGGAAAGGTGGAGGGACATGCTGGACCGAAAGAGAAAGAGGAGATGGGACAAGACAGAAAGAAGTGAGAAGAGATGATCTAAAATGAAGGAAGAGGAAATGGATTAACAGAATACTGATGGTAGTTCATCTCCAGGTATGCACGTTGGGACTTCAGCTGACCGAATTCTTGTAGAAAAAACACCAACAGGAGTTTTAAAAAGATTTACTCTAACAAGGCAACCAGTATCGAGATTTTAATCATGCCTTATTCTTTATTCCCCATTATTCAGACATTGAGGAGCCAAGGAAATTAGTATAGGAATGCGGATGCAAACACTAATTTATGTAATCAGTCAAGGATAGTACTGCGGTCAGCAACACGTACATACAAGGTGCGTCTGAGAAGGTCGGTCAATGGTCTCAGGAAATATAGGAAACAAGAAATACAAAGAACCTTTACCGGCCATCACATCAATCGCCATTGGATACAATACACTTCTGACATCTGTTGTACAGTTGTTGGAAACTGGATGGATCTCCGGAACCGCTGCAAAGCATAAGACTTTTACGGCTAGTTTAAGGTGGCGAATGAGAAAGAAGGCCTGTACAAGAAAGCTCCATGGCACTCGTTCGATGGTGTCTGGGACTTTTATTGTGGACGATCGACCCGAACGTGGCTCATCTTCGGCATTTTCCTTTCCGTCAAACACACACTTTTCACTCACTGCTTCAACACCGTTCCACTCTCTTTTCATTGATACCCGTCGTCGTTTGTGCCTAATTTGAAGCAATAATTGACATTAAAACACGTGCTTCATTTAGTGCTCCATGTTGCAGTGACATGAGTAGTCACGCTGACCCTGTTAAACGTGCTGCAACGTGTACCACCGCTTCATTGCAGTGCTTTTGACGTCATGGGGCGCTTGTGAATGCGCAGGCGTCACCGTGTTTTGAAAATATGGCACCATTCACCGAACTTTTCAGACGCAACTTGTGACAAAACAGGTATCTGACGCAGGCGTTAGATTGGTTACCGCTGCTGCAAAGGTTGTGATAAGGAGTGAGTTTGAATGTGGTGTTTGATGTTACACACTGCGCACGAGAGATGAGATACAGCATTTCCAAGATAGTTATGAGGAGCACCGCGACAGAGTGGCCGAGCGCATTGAGACGCTATGCTCCGATGCGTGAGGTCGTATCCCGTCGGTGGTTCGAATCCTCCTTCCAGCATGGAAGTTTGTGTTGCCTTTAGTAGGCTAGTTTATAAGTATTTTATACATTTAGGCACTGATGACCCCGCAGTTAATTCCCATAAGTTTAACAAACATTTAAACGTTTTCATGAGGAGGAATTTTTCCACACGACTTGCTAACGAGTGAATATCGGGATGCGGTAAAACATCAGATAACCGACATCGCTACAGCCGCAAAAACATCCTGCAACAACGGGACCAAGACGATTGAAGAATGACAAAACTGCTACCCTTTAGCAAACTGCTGCAGTTTTCAGTCTTGGGTCACCAACAAGTGTCAGAATGCGAATCATTCAAGAAATCATTATCGATGTGGGCTTTCGGATTCTAAGGCCCTCTTGTGTGCCTCACGACACAATGCTTTACCACTTGCGTGGGCCCGTCAACGCCGTCATTGCACTGTTGATAATTGGAAACATGTTATCTGGTTTGACGAGTCTCGTTTACAGTTGTATCGAGCGTACGGAAATGTACAGGTATGGAGAAAACCGAATGAATCCACGGACCTTGCGTGTCACTGTTCAGAGGGGTGGAGGCTCTGCAATGGTGTGGGGCGTGTGCATTTGGAGTGACTGATACGTCACTCTGACGGGTGACAAATACATATGCACTCTGGCTGATGACCTGCACCCATTCATGTCCACTGTGCATTCCGACTGATATGGGCAATTTCAGTGAGGGAAGCGATACCCGACACGTCGAGGAACACTCTTATGTCCTCCATTAATGAGGGTTTTCATCGTGCTGTCCAGATGAGATCTCCACCACCTCGTACTCTAACCAATTTATGGACACCCTTTTAGATGCACGGTGACAGTTGCATCCAGCACTAATTCAAGCATTAGTCGAGTCGATGTCACGTCCTGTTGTGGCACTTCTGCCTTCTCGCTAGGCGCTACGTGACATTCGTTGAGGACTTTTCCTGTTGTTTTACAAGCAGTCCTTTGAATGAGCTGAGCTACCTTGCCAATACGTATTGCTGCAATGGAAAAACATCTTCTTGTACAATTTAGACAAAATGGCAATGAAAAAATAACGAACACAACAAACCACATTAATGGTAACAGCATCAACTAATGACTGATAACCTCGCAGCTAGAAACGCTTTAGTATGCATAGTCTGTTCTTTCGGACAAGTGATCATTTATCAATGTTCAAAGGAATACCACATTAGCTGTCGATGAGCATTGAATCAATGCGAAAGTTGAAAGTTGATGCTCAGTCTGGAATCGAAAGCCAGATCCTTATACTTACTAGGCAGTGCGCTGACCACTGAAAATACTGGCGGCATTTTCCAGACGCAGTAACAGTTCAGGACTGCTATACATCCACAATGAATTAAACATATCGTTTGTATTTTTGTATCTGGGATCATCTCAGAAGTTAGGTGTGCAGACACCCGTTAACACGGTTGAAGAACTGGAGCTGACAGTTGTACACGACTGTCAAGAAATTTTAAATGATACCTCGGTTTTTGAAAGAATTCCAAATTCATTGCAGAGACGAGCACAGTATTACATCCAGATGCAAGAAAGACACTTCGAACACCTCCTTTAACAGGTAACCCATACGTGAAATGTGAACTAAATGCGATGTAAAACTTAGTAGTAAAGTATAAATTTCCAATTAATTTGTACTAACTTGGACGATGTTTACAATACAGTCGGTGGAATGTGACCTAAATACGATGTAAATCTTAATAATCAAGTCTAAATTTCAAATTAATGTGTGCTGACTCGGACGATGATAACATCAGTGACGGCTTGGAACCTTACATTCGTAATTACCTTACAAAAGACTCCTTTGCGGACACATGTTTACTGGGACATTTGTGCTCTATTATCGTGTAATTTCAACCGTGTGAGTTTGCACCATCATTTTGTGATACACCCTTACAAACTGCATAAACTAACTTATAAGGATAAAGCACACACCCACGCCCCTACAACACGCCCTACGCTCGGCCGCGCTTCTACTAAGCCGGCTCTCGATCCCAGTATTTATACGCTTATGACCCTCTGTGGTGCCTCTTAGCCTCTTTCAGACTACAGTTCGCTTGAAGAATATTACTTTTTAATAAAACTGTTTAGTTATTTCTGTATAATTTCATTTTTCCAAAAAAATAAAAAAAATCGATAAAAATCCAAAAATTTCTACTTTTTCACCCTCCGCAACTCTGTAACCGTTCACTTTAGCAAGATTATGTACCGAACAATTTTTGTTCGCAATTTAATGTAGATTATTTTTGTTTTTGGCACATTTCGCGCTAAACCGCATAGTTTTCTAAATATTTAAGAAAAACTGAATAAACTGCTAATTTTCTAACTTCTCCCTCCCCTCCCCCCCCCATTCCCGTAACTTTTTAGCAAACAATATGTGGGCTGTATAGAACAGATTGGTGCTGGAGGGAAACTTTTACTTTGGACGTCTGCGTTAGGCCGTTTTTTGAGCTAATTGCACCGTACTACATATGCACAAAGGAGGAGTCCAACCTCCAACGGTAGCGGCGCCGCAATCCGTAACTTGGTGCCACAGAGCGGGCGGCCATTGGCGCACGATGGCAGCGTTTTTCCTTGCAAAGGATATGTATAACAATAATAATAATAATTGAAATTGCAAACACAGAGTACATGACCTGCGATATGCAACTGCCACAGTTTACGGAGACGTTAAGTGACGCAATTTAAACATTTACACATTTCAATATATCTGTCTAACCATGCAAAATATGTAATTCAAGGGAAAACAAACGAAATTATGTGTAAAAGAAATGTATGCCGATTAACGCAAAATACCTGTAATAACATTCCTTCAAATATGCGCCGTGGCGGAGCGGCCAAGCACCTTGAGGCGCTACGCTACGATGCACACGAGGCCGTTCTCCGTCGGGGGTTCAAAAAAAAAAAAAAAAAAAAAAAAAAAAAGTTTGTGTAGCTTATGGGACTTAACTACGGGGTCATCAGCCCCTAAACGTACACACTACTTATGAACTAGCTAATACTAAGGACGGCACAAATATCCATGCCCGAGGGGGGATTCGAATCCCCTACTGTAGTGGCCGTGCAGACCGTGACTGGAGCGCCTCAGTCGTCGGGGGTTCGAATGCCCCCCGTCGGCCATGGATGTTTGTGCTGTATTTAGTATAAGTTAGTCCATAAGTAGTTTGTAAGTTTAGGGAGTGATGAACCCGCACTTAAGTCCTATAAGCTTTACAAACATTTGACATCCAAGCACGCATATCTAAGACAATCCAATACACTTTTTAAAAAATGACTCTGTAGAGCACATTAAGTAATTTTGTACTGGCAAGTAAATGTTCTTTAATTGATATAAACGGCAAAGCGTGTAAGAAAAAATATAAAAAATAACTTTCGAAACTGGTAAACTGAATAAAAAAATTAAAAACAACCTTGGCTGTTGCCCTTAATAAATTTTTTTTTTATAAATGTAAGTACTTTTTGCTTCAAAAGAGAATGTGTTGAATATTCTGCGCGTTTGAGGCTCAGATGTAGTAACAATTGTAGTCTGGTTTCTTCTGAAGTGAGAAACAGTTTCATTTGCGCTTGACGTTTCATTACGACGTATGGGTGGTTTTCCTTTAGTCGCCGGCCGAGGTGGCCGCGGTGACTGAGGCGCTTCAGTCACGGTCTACACGGCCACTACGTCGGGGGTTCGAATCCCCCCTCGGGCATGGATATTTGTGCCGTCCTTAGTCTTAGCTAGTTCATAAGTAGTTTGTAAGCTTAGGGACTGATGACCCCGTAGTTAAGTCCAATAAGTGCTACAAACATTTGAACTTTTTTTTTGAACCCTTTAGTCGCAGGAATGAAAGCTGACTTCTCACGTTAAACACAGTAAACATTATATTCGACACCATTTGCTACATACCGCAATTCCTGATTTGGTTCAAATGTAGTTAACATAAATTCAAATTGATAGGTAGATATACGATATCCTTATGTTGATTAACGATTACGAGTAATTTTTGTTCCAAAATGTATTAGAAAACATGTAGGTTGCAAAAGAATCATAAATCAACTGTCCTGTAATGAACCATTTCATAATTCCTAAGGTGATTAGGAAACTAAAAACAGGCATATGTAGAGTAAGTTTTTTTTTAGTTAGTGTTGATCTTCATGGCGGTACGAACAAGCTTCCTTGTAAAACAAACTTTAAAAATCAATACTAACAATACTATTCGCAGGGACCAGATATCGTAATCATTATTCTAACTGGCAGGCTGCTTACATGAAGAGGTAACACCACTGTAACGTCAAATGGGTGAGTGAGTGAGTTACCATTTGTATTGACACAATGGAGGCATGTGAGACAGCGAGTAGGGACGGTAATCAGTCGGTCTGCTGCTGTTTGTACTCCGTGTGGACCAGGTGTGGACAAATGTGCTAATGGGAGCGCACACGCCCGCGAGCGCTCGCCGTGCTTGCTTGCGGGCTCCGCCAGTGTCAGTTCTCGCCTCCATCCACCTGCCTGCTAACATTGCTCGGTTACTGGCGCGAGCGAGCGATGACGGACCTGATCATTTCGCGTCGTTAGAGTAATATTACCGGCGTCGAAGCTTGTGGTAGGACGCAGTTAGTGAGAAGAAAAACAATATTGAAATATTTTACAAGAACGTACCTCAACAATCTTAGCTGTTTAGACTAGGTACTCCAGTCTGCCGTATGTTAGGATCCAGCGGCGGTGGATCCTATGTGTTCAGTGCTTCAGTGAACCCCCGAAAAGAAGTTCGTTGTGAAAAGAAAGTAAAGTAAATAAACAGAATAAAAAGTGTTTTTAAGCTATCATTCTTCGTTTCGTTCTTAGATCTCTTTATATGTACAATCGAAGTATTTTTATCGACGAGAAATGTTTTAAGTAGCAGAGGCAGCACGTATACGAGTCGTAGCGCTTAACCCTATGTGGCCCAAGGAACCAAACTGAGTTTTGAAACAATTTTATTTTGTATAATTCCATTACAAATGATATATAAAACTAATATATGAAGTGAGAAAAGTAGCCGTCTTAAAATTTATTTAGAACACAAGGTTACGTAGTGAAACCACTGGTCAATTACATAAAGTTCTGCAGGCATGGATCACACTAAAATATTAGTCTACTATACAGTGCATATCCTTTCGTAACTTACCAGAACTAGGCCAACTCAGAAGATAACACAATGGAAAACAAAATGTGTAACCTCACAATCCTCAGCAACACACCGGCATACACTGCGCAGCTGAATGTATATGTCGCTTTCCCGCGAAAATTACCCGGTCCGGCAGCGAGTTGAATATCTTCACGACAGAGGGTAGTATACTCCAGTGCTGTGATGGTTTTACAGAGCAGCCACTGAGCCGCCTTTGAGACATTAAATTACAGGTAGTCTTAGTGTGAAACCAGTTGTACGCAAAGGGTTAATATAGGCAGGAGTGGTCGCAGCGTTGCAATGCGCATGCGCGGCCGATGTTCAATATTTCTTCTGAACCCCCTGAAGGCAGCATATGGGCGATCTGGCGGCAGGGAGGGGCGAGGGGAGACGCCGCTTTTAACATTGGCGTTGGAGCTGGAAGAGACACCAGCTCCTGGCTACTCGAGCTATGGCTGTTATGCACGAATGGTCCCGAAGCGAAGACAATGGAACGAACTACTGCGCACCTCGCCTTGCGCATCGGTTAATCCTCCATTCAGACAACATCCGCTCTTCATATTTGTTTTTGGCGAATTGAACAATCATCAAAAACATATTTGGCAAAATACATTATAACTAAAAATTAAAGACGCAACAACGGTGAAACTGCAGAGTCTGTTGCCCATGTTATTAACATGGCGCGTATGTTGACAACTTTGCCGCTAGCGACTATGGGAAAGCAATAATTTGAGTGTTTCTGACCCGAAGATCAGGCGCCCTCACATACTAAAAAAGAATGTATACCTCACCTAACTTTCACTTAAAATGATCACTGTTCCGTACACATAATAAAATAGTTCGTATTATCGTATTACGTTCCAGGGAGGGGGGTTGAAATCATCACGGAAATGTTGCACGATTTGAGGTGGAAATCATTAAAAGAAAGACGTTATTCGCTGCGACGAAATCTGTTTGCGAAATTTCACTCACCGACTTTTACTTCTGAATGTGAAAATATTTTGCAAGCACCGTCCTACATAGGGAGACATGACAATCCCAATAAAATAAATCAGATCGAAAGCGCAAAGATTTAGGTGTCCTTTCTTTCCGCGCGCTATTAGAGAATGGAACGGTAGAGCAAGGTTATGAAAGTGGTTAATGATTCCTCTGCAGGGCCGGCGCAAGGCACGTGTGAAACGTGCGGCCGCACGGGGCGGCACTTTCCGAGGGGCGGCAAATCTGCCGCCCGCATTTTTTCCCCTTTAGGACAAACTCAACATTCATCCCCAAAAGGGGATTCGAAACCAAAACTCGGAAACTGTGGCATGGCGCCTCGACTTCCTGCCGGCCGCCCCTGTTGAACAAGGGGAGGGAGGAGGACTGATTTCTTCCTCGCCACTGTGGCAGCACCGTCGTGTTTACGCCGTAGGAACAGAGAGGAGCAAGCAGTCGGGCGTACATGCCGATGGCAGTATTCTTATGAGTGGAGCGCTGCAAGCCTGTTACGAGCCGTGCGTTTACTCACAACTAATTTTGCAGAACACGAAATCTAATCTGGAAATTCGGATGCAGTGTTCCATACTGCGGTTACATATTAAACCTGAAGCAATTTTGCTAAGCCTTCAGTGGCAGTTTTCGAGTGTTTTACTCTTCCAGCATTATGGAAAAAAATGGTTGAACATTACTACAGTCAAACATGTCCAACACCTACAATGGCTAGAATCATTCCGAATGGGTAAATACGCTGCGAGTAATATCAAGGGATAAAGACATTTGTAATAAGCCTGACATACGTTGGGTTTCGACGTATTTTTGAAAATTTTTGCTATCTGTTTGTGAGTGATAGTCGGACGTTTTGGTTTTTGAGCCATGAAACACCTGTCTCCGCCTGTATGAATAAGTAAACTTTGGCCGGCACTTTTGTTTGACAATACTACTCGCACACTATCACTTTGCCTACATTTATTTAATGTATAATGCGTGTGAATCCATGTTTCATCTAAGTAAACTACAGTTCGATTTGATTCTGATGAAAACCTGAGAAAGTATGGTCTTTTAGCAACAATGCCCTCTCGTCCGCACCAAACAAAACGTTATTTTTGACATCTGAAACGAAAATCCATAGAAACAACATTGCTTCTAAGGGTTTCCTTGCTAGCTTTGTAGCTCATTTCTGTTTGACAAACGGGTGAAGATGACCTCGCTGTTGAGCGCCCTAAAACGCCAATCATCATCATCATCTGTTTGACAAAAGTTATGCAGTTTTTGCAATTCGTATTTCTATTGTTCCTAATGCCATATAAATTGCTGCCTGATAATACATTTATCCATATCATCGGTCACATACTTATTGTGAGCTTCCCGCTTCCTCTTGGGTGTTAGTTTAACCGTAGCCTCGCTGTACCTCGTCACATGACCTAGTACCTGGCACTACCGCGTCACCACTTCGCCTTTCCAGACATTAGGTATTGTTGCGTTCTCTATAACGAAAATTACAAAATCAGTTTCTTTAGTTGGCTGAGGGTGTCAAGATTGGTCAGAAGCAATTCCAATGGGTTTCGTAAGAAAGAAGAATTGGTGGCTGGTGCGTCCGAATCTCTTGCAACTCGGGATGTAATAGGTAAGTGCTTTTCATATAACTTACAATTAGTATTGTGCATGCACGTTATTCATAAGTTACAATTTTTCTCCTTCAAGATATCAGAATAGGAAAATTCATTTTTCTTATAATCTGTTACTTCAAAAATTGGCAAGTCGGCAAATAAGCACGCGTCGACCTATTAGCTAGAATGAAAATAAAAGGCAGAAAACTGAAATGATACGGCGATGACTAAATTGTTACACCTTGTTCCATAATCAGACACGAAATAACTGATACATGGAATTTACGACATATCTCGAGTGTCAGTTCTTTGAAATGAACAACCGTAGTGCAGTGAGTTAATATATTTCGACTGGCATTAGTACCCGTCGATGCCCGCGTATGCATTTATTGCATTATTATGTTACTGCATCCCCTTGTTCTTCCTCGCTCCATTGTCTTCCGCCCCACTCTTTGACCGTTTCACCTGCGGCCTGAAATTTAATTTCACGCGTCTTATGACTTCATCTCCTGAACAGAGTATCCTACAGTAATATAAGATTTCATACACATTTGTAAATTCAATTCAAATGTTTGTATAGTCTATGGGACTTAACTACGGGGTCATCAGTCCCTAAACTTACAAACTACTTATGAACTACTTACGAACTAGGACGGCACAAATATCCATGCCCGAGGGGGGATTCGAACCCGCGATCGTAGTGGCCGTGCAGACCGTGACTGGAGCGCCTTAGTCTCCTCGGCCACCGCGGCCGGCACACACATTTGAACATTTTAGTAAATTCAAAGGCTTATTAAAATTAGCTAGATTTTTTTCAGTCAGGTTTGACTCCATTTTTGAGCTGGTGCCCAGCGACTGTTTCCAAATGTTTGTTAAGCTTAAGGGACTTAACTGCGGGGTCATCAGTCCCTAAACTTACAAACTACTTATCAACTACCTTATACTAAAGACGACACAAACATCCATACCGAGGGGGGATTCGAACCCCCGACCGTTGCGGCCGTGCAGACTGTGACTGGCGCATCGCAGACGGCTCGCCCACCGCGGTCGGCTTTACTGTTTTGTACAAATCTGTAGAGAATATCACCAATCAGTCGCAATGTTTCTTTTTTATTATTTTTATTTTCCAGATCTACATAGATTTCGAGCACAGTGTGGCTATTCTCAATGCTTTGAGTTACGTTTACATCTATAATGTCATGCTGAACGTAACTGTCAACATGACGGTTTAGATGTAATCACATATTAAAAGCTACAAGACTGGCCACTCAGTTTCCGAAACATAGATATGTCTGAAAACTAAAAACAAAAATTACGATTGATTGCTGACATTTCCTAAAAATTCCATAAACGTTCCGAAAACAAAGAACAGAAAAAAACGGCGGGGGGGGGGGGGGGCGGCAATTTAGCAGCTCGCACGGGGCGGCACCTGGGCTTGCGCCGGCGCTGTTCCTCTGCCAGGCACTTAAATGTGATTTGCAGAGTATTTATGTAGATGTAGGTGTAAAATAAGTAAAACATGCTATACCTGCTCTATAGTTGACTGCTGTGGTGTATACATAGATATTCTGTACTGTTGCTACCATTTGCAGCACGTGGGCAACAGACGCTGCAGTTTAGCCCGCGTCAACTGTAAAAGCCTTCAAGAAGATCGGATGATGAATAACAATGACGTCCGAACTTACAGGTAAGCCTCGGTTTTCAATAAGTAAACATGAGACAACACACAACGAGCAAGTAAGCACACAGCGCCGACACGGCCAAAGATAAAAACGGTCAGGATATCGATAATCGTCACTGCAGTTACGCCTTGAAAATGACAGGGTGGTCTCCTGCCGAAATATCGGCCGACGTCGATTTTAATACCCGTTAGTTTTACGAAGTTGTTATTCGCCAGGAGAAATTAATGAATCACTATACTGAAATCACTACTCTTCAACTAACAAGAATAGCCATGTGCTTAGTGGCATCGCGTTGCGCAGTCGATGGTAGTTGGTTTGAGACCAACAGCAATAATTTTTTTTAACCCAATCTTTTTTCTAACATCCTGGAACCACAATGATTTTTGTATTGTTAGTTGTGACATATCTTTGGACGTTTTAGCAATGTGTCGCGATTTTGTGGGTAAATGACATGCATATTCTTCGTTGTAACAAATATTGAACTGTTTGAAAAGATGTGCACATGCGTAAAGTTAGGAAGGGGTGCTGCTTATAGTGTCAAGTGTTACCATCAAAATATTTGTATGAATGTTTTAAATGAAATTAACTAAACTGAAAGTCAGAAATGTGATTATAAAAAATTAAACTGATTTACACAGTGATAAAAACATACTTCAAGTCAAATGTCTGTAAACCTACTGGGCTACTGTCATAAGTCCCGTGACTTACAAACCACTTAAAATAACTTACAATAAGTACAACAGACTCACCCATGGCCGAGAGAGGACTTGATCCTCTGGCGGGAACGACCGCCCAGTCCGTAGCATGACGTCTTACACCAAGCAGCAATTTCACGCGACGAAAAAAACACTTTTCTTTGACATAAAAATTTCCTGGGTGTTGTACTGCGTCATGATGTAAGGAGGCTGTTGTTGTTGTTGACTGGTTTGATGCAGCTCTCCACCCTACTCTATCCTGAGCAAGCCTTTTCATCTCCTCGTAAGAACGACAACCCACATCTATTTGAATCTGTTTACTATACGCGTCTCTTGGTCTCCCTCTGCGATTTTTACCCCACACACTTCCCTCCAATGCTAAATTTACGATTCCCCGATGTCTAAGAATGTGTCCTACCAAGCGATCCCTTCTTTTAGTCAGGGTATGCCAAAAATTCCTTTTCTCACCAATTCTGTTCAGTACCCCTTCATTAGTTATGCGATCTACCCACCTAATCTTCAGCATTCTTCTGTAGCACCACATTTCAAAAGCCTCTATTCTCTTCCTGTCCGCACTGCTTATCGTCCATGTTTCACTCCCGTACAAGGCAACACTCCACACAAATGCCTTCAGAAAAGACTTCCTTACACTTCAATTAATATTCGATGTTAGCAAATTTCTCTTTTTCAAAAATGCTTTTCTTTCCATTGCCATTCTGCATTTTGTATCCTCTGTACTACGACCATCGCATGTTATTTTACTACCCAAGTAACAAAACTCATCTACCACCTTCATTGTTTCGTTACCTAATCTAATTCCTTCAGCATCGCCTGATTTTCTAAGATCGCATTCCATTATTTTTGTTTTGCTCTTGTTAATATTCATTTTATTCGCTCTCTTCAACACACTGTCCATTCCATTCAACTGCTCTTCCAGGTCCTTTGCTGTCTCTGATATAATTACAATGTCTTCAGCAAAACGCAATGTTTTTATTTCTTCCCCCTGAACTTTAATCCCTATTCCAAATTTTCCTTGCTTTCCTTCACCGCCTGCTTGATGTACAAATTGAATAACATCGGAGAAAGGCTACAACCCTGTCTTACTCCTTTCCCAACTGATGCTTCCCTTTCATGCCCTTCGAGTCTAATAACTGCGGTCTGGCTTTTGTACAAGTTGTAAATAACTCTCCTTTCCCTATATTTCACCCCTGCTGACTTCAGAATTTGAAATAGTGTATTCCAGTTTATTCCAATCAACATTGTCAAAAGCCTTCTCCAAATCTACAAAAGCTAAAAATGTAGGTTTGTCTTTCTTTAATTTATCTTCTAAGATAAGACGTAAAGTGAGTATTGCCTCCCGGGTTCCTATGTTCCTCCTGAATCCAAACTGATCTTCCCCGAGGTCAGTTTCTACCAGCTTTTCCATTCTCCTGTAGATAATTCGTGTTAAAATTTTGCAACCATGACTTATCAAACTGACGGTTCTGTAATTTTCACACCTGTCTGCGCCTGATTTCTTTGGAATGGGGATTATTAAATTTTTCTTAAAGTCTGAGGGTATATCGCCTGTCTCATACATCCTACACACCAGTTCAAATAGTCTTGTCATAGCTGGCTCTCCCAGAGACTTTAATAGCTCTGATGGTATGTCATCTACTTCTGGGGCCTTGTCCCGACCTAGGTCTTTCAGGGCTCTGTCAAATTCATCTCTCAGTATAGTATCTCCTATTTTATCTTGATCAACTTCCTCTTCCCTTCCTACAACATCGTCTCTAAGTTCATTTCCTTTGTAGAGCTGCATTTGGCTTGTAGCCACTCCTGTTTAGCCATTATGCACTTCCTGTCAATCTCATTTTTTAGTCGTCTGTACTCCATTTTGCCGGTTTCATTTACTGCATTTTTATATTTTCTCCTTTCATCAATTAAATTTAGTATTTCCTGTGATATCCAAGGATTTTTTGTAGGTCTTGCCTTTCTACCTATTTTGTCCTCTGCTGCCTTCACTATTTCATTTCTCAATGCTACCCATTCCTCTTCTACTGTTTTATTTCCCCCTGTTTCTGTCAATTGTTGTCTAAATCTCCCTCTGAAATTCTCCAGATCTTCACTTTCCTTCAATTTCTCTAAGTCCCATCTCCTTATTTTCCTACCTTTCTGCAGTTTTTTCAGTTTCAGCCTACGGTTCATGACTAACAAGTTATGGTCAGTCTGTATCTGCCCCTGGTTATGTCTTGCAGTTTATAACCTGGTTCCGGAATCTATGTCTTACCATTATAAAATCTATCTGATACCTTCCGGTGTCTCCTGGTCTCTTCCACGTATACAACCTTCTTTTGTGATTCTTAAACCACGTGTTTGTTACGATTAAATCATGTTCCGTGCAAAATTCTACCAGGCGACTTCCTCTTTCATTCCTCCTGCCCAGTACATATTCACCTACTATTTTTCCTTCTCTTCCTTTTCCTACTACCGAATTCCAGTCTCCCATCACAATTAAGTTTTCGTCTCCCTTAACTGTCTGAATAATTTCCTCTAGCTCCTCATATATTTCTTCGATATCTTCATCATCGGCAGAGCTAGTTGGCATATAAACCTGAACTACTGTTGTCGGTGTTGGCTTCGTATCTATCTTGACAATGATAATGCGATCACTGTGCTGGTTATAGTAGTTTACCCGCATTCCTATTTCCTTATTCATTATCAGTCCTACTCCTGTGATACCCCCAACTGATTTTGTATTTATAATCCTGTACTCACCTGACCAGAAATCCTGTTCATCCTGCCACCGAACTTCACTAATCCCCACTATATCTAACTTCAACCTATCCATTTCCCTTTTTAAATTTTCTAATTTTCCTACCCGATTAAGGGTAACATTCCACGCTCTGATCCGTAGGATGCCAGTATTGTCTTTCCTGATGACAACATTCTCCTGAGTAGTCCCCGCCCGGATATCCGAATGGGGGACTATTTTACCTCTGGAATATTTTACCCGAGAGGATGCCATCATCATATGTTCATACAGTAGAGCTGCATGTCCTCGGGAAAAGTAACGGCTGTAGTTTCCCCTTGCTTTCAGCCGTTTGCAGTAGCTGTGTGGCAAAGCCACATTAGGTGATGTTACAAGGCCAGCTCAGTCAATCATCCAGCCTGTTGCCCCTGTAACTACTGAAAAGGCTGCTGCCCCTCTTCAGGAACCACACGTTTGTCTGGCCTCTCCACAGATTCCCCTCCGGTGTGGTAAGGAGGCTATTACTTAAATAACCGACGTTTCGGCCTACGTTACAGTGGCCTTCATCTGGGTATACTGATAAGAGCTGGTTGTTACTATACTTCATATTTACTTTCAATTTGACATTACATCATAATTTTTTTTACAATCAGCGATGTTATTGGTGGAATTTTGGCGGAAGAATAGAAATTTTATTAGGATGCTGATGTGGCGGGAGTGGGACTTTGCCGTTGCCTATTCCTTCTTGCATAGTGAGACATGATTGGTGTTCATCGTCGAATGGGCTGAGGGCTTCCGTTTCTTTCCTGCTGACCTTGGGCCGCGAGGCGGCAGTTGCTTACTAGTGACGCTCGCGTGTTGTGTTGTCAGTGCGGCCTATTTCGCTGTGATGGCTGGTAGCCAAGTGGGGGCAAGCCTGACTCCATCTTCTCTATTCATGTTATTAGGGTGTTTTACAATTTCGACGGCTTCTCTTATCTTGCGTTTAACCATCCCTGGTTGCTTGGCGAGTATTCTGGAATAGTTAAATTTTATCTTTTTGCTGCAATCTTGCTGGTGTTCGGCTACTGCAGATTTATTGTGTTGGCCTAATCGAATGTAGCGTTCATGTTCGCGTATGTGCGTTGCCACTGCCCTCCCTGTCTCACCTATGTATACTTCCCCACGCTCGCATTCCACCTTGTACACTCCTGTTGCGTGTAGTGCCTCTATCTTGTCCTTTGTGGAACCAAGTACATCCTGGATTTTGTGACTACTATAGAAGAAAGGCTGGACACCAACCCGGCGAAGATGTTTAGCAACCCAATCTGTGACTTTTTTACATACGGTAAGCGTGCTGCTGGCTGCTTTTTATTGACTTCCTGCCTACTGATGTTTCTTTCATTCGTTCAAATGTTTGTAGAACTTATGGGATGTAACTACGGGGTCATCAGTCCCTAAACTTACAAACTACTTATGAACTAGCTAAGACTAAGGACGACACAAATATCCATGCCCGCGGAGGGATTCGAACCCCCGACCGTAGTGGCCGTGCAGACCGTGACTGGAGCGCCTCAGTCCCCTCGGCCATCGCGGCCGGCTCTTTTATTTGTATCCATGGCGGTGTGAATCATTTAAGTAATAGCCTTCTTACATCATGACGTGGTACAACACCCAGAAAACATTTATGTCATCTGACTCTGGCCACGGAAGCCTACGTCATTATAACACTTTTCTTTCTTCTTCGTAAGTACTGGGTCAAAATGAAATGTTTAAAAGTTTGTAAAGTTACGGGACCAAACTGCAGTGGTCATCAGCCCTAGATTTAATGCTTAAACGAACTTACGTTAAGGACAACACACACACACACACACACACACACACACACACACACACATACACATGTCCGAGGGAGGGCTCGAACCTCCGACTGGGAGCAGCCGCGTACTCCGCAGCAAGGCGCCTTAGCGAGCACGGTTATTCCCGCGTGGCTACACTTCTCGGTATATAATATATATTAATAAGTAATAATTAATTAATATATAATATATATTAATAAATGTACGAAAATATGGTATTCTTTGTTTCTTATTTTATGTCTGTGCTGTGTTAGTGATCAGAAAATTAAGTCCATAGAAATTTCTCCTTTATTCATTAGTAGTAATACCCCATCCTACCCCTGCTCACCCATGACTTGAATAACGTATTTGAAACGTAACTGCTCTCAACCTATGCAACGTATTACTTTGCGACATTGCTGCACTTATTATAACTTCGCACCCAGAATACGTATATACAGGATGAGGTAGCTAATTCATGACATTCCTTGTTTTATGTATTCAAGTAGCCTCTGTTTCTGTAAATCACTGTCCAAACGCCACCTTTGTATCTGTTACGGTTGGGGAGATATAAGGGATGTTACGACGTAGCTGCCTCAACCTCGTGACTCGTTATAAACTGAAATTGCTTATTTAGTCCTTGGCACCTTTGTACAACACAAGATTCATCTTTAAGGCAATACTTCCTGAAAAATTATTAAAAAAAAATACATTAAAACAATTTATTATCAGCCAACACCTGTATATATTTTCCCCAACATGTTTAAATCTTTCTGGATGAGCTTCAGAACCTAGTACTTGCAACCGCAACCCATCTCGTTTGTGTTCTGACAAGTGAATACCGTTGAATATCATAGAAATGGGTGAGTGATACAACGCTCGTTTGGTCTGATGTGATGTCATTCTGACGTATACACGCTCTGTCGAAGACTTTAAATATAGTTCGAGACGTCATACTACTCATTATATTCAGTAGATAAAAAATATATATATATATATATTCTACTATACTTTTCAGTAAGGCCAGATACTCAGTTGGCTGCATAAAATAGTCCGTCAAGTATTCCTTTGTAGAAGTGAATGTAATGATTTCATGTTATAATAGTTTTTTTAATATAATAATACTACTATTATACTAAAACTATTATTTTTCCATATATCACCTTCGGTTGTTCAGTGGTAGAATGTTTTAACTGCTCGCCTGCCTTTAAGTCATCAAGTAAATATTAGGAGGACGGATTCTTGGGTGTCTTGGGGAAACTACTAATATGACACATTTTATTTTATACGTATATTTATCTGTCCATTCTTGATGAAGCACAGAAGTAAGACTGGTTCACAACTCATTTCCATACTGACATAGGACTTTACAACTCTGCAACTAACCTTAGACTGAATTAGGACTCACTCCTTTCGTGTTAATTCACGCGTAATAATATCTATTATAGATTTTTCAGAACATTCTAGAACACGGAAGTTACAAGGTTTTACATTTAATAATTTGTTTATGAAACATAAATAAATCTTGCTTTACGTAATGGTACACAAAAATTATGACATATGCAATAATAGCTTTTTCATATCAAAATTAACAATACAAATGATCGTAAGTAAATAACAATTAGCGCAGTGTTAATATATGTTTACATTATTGTTCAACAATAAACTTACAACTTTCAATAATTAATTAATTTAGTTAATTAGAAGACTCTAGTAATGCAAATGATAATCAATGTGACTTGACAGAAGCGCCATAACATTCTTATGTATTATAAATATGGAATATTAGCGTATAATACCACGACCAACTATGCAATCGTATACTTCAATTATTCAAACAAACGGGACCTTCCAGGCTAAATACATTACAATACCCCCCTCACATAATGTCAGACATCCAATGTGGATGAAATTGTGTGATTACAGAATTGGTTGTATTTACAATCAGCAAAAATTAATTTGAAACTACATATCTGTCAAATTCAATTTTGCATCATATTACAGTAAGTAATGTAAGTATTTCAAGCATAAAATGACTGATTCTATAGAAAACAGTTACCAAACAAAATATTTTTACTACTGATGATATGATTTCTATAATGCCCAACTATTTAAATTAAATTACCATGACATTAGATACAGATGAACAATAAAGTGTTTCATAGAAGAAGCATGAAAAAAGCAGACAAATATTTGTTAAACCATCATTATAGAGCACGAGTACAGTCTAAAATGTTGCTGAATAAGCTTAATGAAGTTACATGTTAATAGGTATACACTTCATTTCTGTAGACCGTACATAAATTTAAAAAAATCAGCAAGACAGTGTGAAAATGATTACTGTAAGTATCAAGGTAAGAAACATTTGTTTGCAAGTGTACATTAAGTAAATTCTTAATAAGCTACTACAGTTTTTATGCTGAATTTAAATTGGTAAGGCAAAATAATTACCAATTTTTCAAACTGCATACAGATATGAAAACATTATCATGTCATACTTATCAAACAGTCACAAAAACATTGATTATGATAATTATGTGAAGATTATTGCTATGTGAATATTAACAGCAAAATAATCAGTACTATGTTTCAATGACAATATAAAAGTGTAAAGCTAATTTAAGACATAATACATCAACAAATGTGACCAGAAGCTTTATGAACATAAAACCTAGCAGTTCGGCACTTGTGCAAACCGTACACATGCACCTAAATATTTGCAAAAAAAAAATTTGCTGCTATAAATTTTACATCCACAGCCTGCACAGTTACAGGTGTGCAGATGGGCACGGCGCCATCAAATACCAAAGAAATTCACTTATAACAATTATTAAATTCATATTATTTCATGAACATAGTATCCTTTCATATAATTTTATGAATGTAGTATTTAAGACAATTTTCATCTCACTAACCTCCATGAATGACAACAAAAGACCCCAGCCGTCAAAGTCAAACTTAACCACATGACGACTTTACATCATCAAAACACAAAATACATAAGTTTGGTACACGAAAGTGATAGTCTAATTTAATATACAATGTGTCAGGTCAGTTAAATAACCATAATCAAATTTTTAATGACAGGTACCCCACCAAGGATCTTACACAAAGATCATTCAACCCCCCACTTTATAAATAAATTTGTGCAAGACTGTTCTCAGTATGAAAATTACAACCCATACATAAAATTCAGCAATTAATTTGAAAAATGTCATGAAAACATCTAATAGTAAAAATATCTATTGCTCATACAGTTCAAGAACATTTCATAATTATGGTGTCTGTCGGATTTAGTGAAGCATGAAAGAGACATTTTACTTAGAGAAACCAATTGGTAACATATTTAGTAAAGCATGAACATACCAGCTGCTTTCAGACACAAATTTGAAGTTCCATGAAATGAAAGTATTCAACCACAAAAATTACTTATTCAAGATTTCAATATTTAGTGCAAAATCAAACATCAATAACAGAAACACGTAACATACAAACATTTCACATTAGTCAAACAAGAAACTGGGCAACACGAAAAATGCCGAAGCACGTAATTTTTAAATTATAAACAACGATACAAATACCAATTTTACCAGCTCTGGCTCCAAAATTGTCTGAATAGCAATGTGTTTTCGAAAAGAATTTTTATCCCCTATTTTCCCTATTTTACCCCTTTCGTTGTTGAAACGCCAGAGTCAATATCGGAATTTACAACCAAGTAATCTAATAGCAATTTTTGTAATTCTGGGTTCAAAATTGGCTTAGTAGTCACGTATTTTGAAAAACACGTTTCAAATGTTCAAATGTTTGTAGAACTTATGGGACTTAACTACGGGGTCATCAGTCCCTAAGCTTACAAATTACTTATGAACTAGCTAAGACTAAGGACGGCACAAATATCCATACCCGAGGGGGGATTCGAACCCCCGACAGAAGTGGCCGTGCAGACCGTGACTGGAGCGCCTCAGTCCTCTCGGCCACCGCGGCCGGCAAACACGTTTCATCCCCTATTGCACCCCCTAAATGATTAATTTTCTGAAAATACCATTTTAATTCTGAACAAGAAAACATATTCCAATTTATGTGGTTGTAGCTTCAAAATTGCCTTAATAGCAAATGATTTTCGAAAAACATCCCCTCTCCAATTTAACCCCCTTGATGGTTGAATATCCAAAAATATTGACACACGTATTTTTTAAATTCTAATGAACAGTACAAATACCAATTTTTTGTAGCTCCAGCTTCAAAATTGTATTGACAACAATGTGTTTTCGAAAATAATTTTTGATCCCCTATATTACCCCATTAGTTGTTGAATTTCCAAAAATACCGAAACTCGTGTCTTTTTAATCCTGATCAAGAGGACATGTCCTAAGATTTGTAGTTGTAGCTTGAAATTTGAGTTAAAAGCAAAATATTTTTGAAATTCAATTTTTGAATCTGGTATTCCAGCCCCTTATTGGTTGAATTTTGAAAAATACCAAAAGACGTGTCTTTCAAATTCGAACCCCGAATCCAAATCCGAAAATTTGAAGTTCTAACTTCAAAATGGCATAATAGCAACGAATTTTCAGAAAACGTTTCATCCCTTATTTCGCCCCCTCACGGGCGGAATATCGAAAAATCGCTTCTTAAATGACGCTTATAGAGTAAGATCAACATCCTCTAAAAATTCCAATTTTGTATCTTCCGTGGTTTGGGCTGGACGATGATAAGTCAGTCAGTCAGTCAGTCGGAAAATTGCCTTTTATATACTGGGTGTTACAAAAAGGTACGGCCAAACTTTCAGGAAACATTTCTCACACACAAAGAAAGAAAATATGTTATGTGGACATGTGTGCGGAAACGCTTAATTTAATTGTTAGAGCTCATTTTAGTACGGATGAGGCTACATTCCAAAGTGATCAAGTTATAAATTTTCACAATCAATATGTTTGGGCTGACGAGAATCCGCACGCAATTGTGCAATCACGTCAACAGCACAGATTTTCTGTGAACGTTTGGGCAGGAATTGTTGGGTCTCATATTCTTCCACCTACGCTCACTAGAGCACGTTATCATAATTTCATATGGGATAATCTACCTGTGCTGCTAGAACATGTGCCTTTACAAGTATGACACAACATGTGGTTCATACATGATGGAGCTCCTGCACATTTCAATCGACGTGTTCGTACGCTTCTCAACAACAGATTCGGTGACCGATGGATTGGTAGAGGCGGACCAATTCCATGGCCTCCACGCTCTCCTGACCTCAACCCTCTTGACTTTCATGTATGGGGACATTTGAAAGCTCTTGCCTACGCAACTCCGGTACCAAATGTAGAGACTCTTCGCGCTCGTATTGTGGACGGCTGTGATACAATACGCCATTCTCCAGGGCTTCATCAGTGCATCAGGGATTCCATGCGACGGAGGGTGGATGCATGTATCCTCGCTAACGGAGGTCATTTTGAACATTTCCTGTAACAAAGTGTTTGAAGTCACGCTGGTACGTTCTGTTTCTGTGTTTCCATTCCATGATTAATGTGATTAGAAGAGAAGTAATAAAATGAGCTCTAACATGGAAATTAAGCGTTTCCGGACACATGTCTACATAACATATTTTCTTTCTTTGTGTGTGAGGAATGTTTCCTGAAAGTTTGGCCGTACCTTTTTGTAACACCCTGTATAAAGATCTGTGGAAGAAATTATTTGTTGAATTGCTGAATTTGTTCGTGGAATTATCCGCTGCACAATTCTTCATTATCTTTTCCACGATTACGGCAACATGTAAAGAGCTTAGCTATGACGTAGAATTACTATAGATATTCAGCAAAAATGTCTATAACTTTTGATTTGTGTTCGTAAAGGCCACAAAATACTTAAATTTATCACGCTATTACCACCATGATGGTGTCTAGCCGAATGAAACATCTATTGCTATTTCTTCTTTGCAGTCAAAGCCCTTCAGAAAACTGTGAGCCACATTTTATAATAGCGCTGTGTTTTCTTCTAATGCTACAAGATATTACCAGAGGTTGCAACCAAAGTCGCACACTCAACTCTAACACGCCTATCTACGTCACAAAAATCCACATGATATACTGGTTTGGAACTGTGAAACACGAAATGTAAATAAAACTGGTTATGGCTGACAACAATAAACTTGTAGTTCCAGTTGACAACACTCCAGTATTGAGAATAGAAGAATTCAGACTCTTTTATGATTCTTACATCATGCCTCAAATGGAGAAATTCTGTACAATTACACACAGTTCACCGAAGAATATAGAGATTAACAACCCCGCGTGGGGTGAATGTTCTCTCATGTACAGGGTAACGCACAATTCGGTAGTCCGCTGGCAAATAGGCAGAATCGTACGTTAGCTAAATAGCTGCATAAATTGATTACTGTACTGCCCACTTCGACGTATGAAACTTCACTTGCCTCATCAGCTTGTTGAATTAAGCTGTGAGTACTGGTTTCCGATACGATTACTTCGATTCAATGAAAATAGCTATATTCAGTCCCCCCCGGCCCCGGCCTTCGGTAAAGATGATGCGATTGCGCCAAATGTCGACAGAAGCAATTTACAGCATTGAATACAGTGGACAAAGTTGCTTAATTTATCTCGCCCGATAGATGTGCGGCGTGTCAATATCGTTTTAGTTTAGAGACTGCGACGGAATCCAATTCCAGAATCCAATACTGCAAAATTAATTACGCAGAATGAAATAGCTGATACGTTTATGCAGAGCAACAGACATTCAATGTAATTTTGAAGTAGAAATGAGTATCGAATTAAAGTTTCACTTTACATGCTTTTCACGCATGCTAACGTACAACCAATCACACTTACAGCTTGGTAGCTGAGTTAGCCCGTATAACAGTCACTTTACGCTAGGAAGGCGATACTAAAAGTCACATCAAACGCGCATTACGCTGTCGGCCATCCTTCGGTCTAGTAAAACATGACAACAACTATGTGGTATTTTTATCACTTTACCTTTTACAGGAAGAATCTTCTACGTAATTAAACGGATTCTTCACAAAGACGTGGTGTGATTTATCACCCACTAACTACGGTTAGAGTCCGTAGGGTATATATATATATATATATATATATATATATATATATATATATATATATATATATATATATATATATATGCAGAGGAAAACGACAACGAAGGAAATACATAGCCAAAAGTTTAGGTGCTAAGAGGTACTTCAAGTAATTTTTTTTTTTTTTTTTTAATATTGAAGGTACGCAGCCGGCCGCGGTGGCCGAAGGGACTGAGGCGCGTCAGTCACGGTCTGCACGGCCACTACGGTCGGGGGTTTGAATCCCCATCGGGTATGGATATTTGTGCCGTCCTTAGTTGTCGCTAGTTCATAAGTAGTTTGTAAGTTTGGGGACTGATGACCCCGTAGTTAAGTCCCATGAGCTATACAAACATTTGAACATTTGAATTTGAAGGTACGCAGTTTTGGCGCGCCAAGAATAGCTTATAACAGGGGTCTGTACATCCCTGTCCGCTTAGATCGCGTCTCGGCGAATCACAGAAGCAGAGCCTAGTAGCGGAATTATCCGTAGTTCACAGGCACCTAAAGCCTAGTTTACAAAGGAGTGAATGGAAGCGAACAACGAACCCCGTCAATGAGGACTCGTAATTTTTTGAAATGAAATGTGTCTTGCAGTACTAGGTTTTATAACCATTTCTGTCGGCTATTACTTAAATTAATTTTTGAATGTGGTACAATTGACTATCAGCGAAACAGTTCTTTGTTTATTCCATGCGAAGTGTCAAATTGAATGCCGGCCCCGGTGGCCGAGGGTACTGAGGCGCTCCAGTCACGGTCTGCGCGGCCACTACGGTCGGGGGTTCGAATCCCCCCTCGGGCATGAATATTTGTGCCGTCCTTAGTGTTAGCTATTCATAAGTAGTTTGTAAGTTTAGGGTCTGATGACCCCGTAGTTAAGTCCCATAAGCTATACAAACATTTAAACATTTTTCTAATTGAATGACAAACATGTTTCTTGCACCAGACACACTACACAAAGGAAAAATTTATGCATTCAGGCAGTCCGCAGTAGCCACTAGTTTTATTTAGACAGAACTAGAATGGAATCAGACATGGTCCCAAGCGTTGTTCTGCATATTGCACACTTGATCAAATCCGTAAAACGTGGCGATGAAACCTGTTAACTCACAAATTACTGGAGCTTAAGAAAACTGTGCTGTCCGCGGTGGCCGAGAGGACTGAGGCGCTTCAGTCACGGTCTGCACGACCTCTACGGTCGGGGGTTCGAATCCCCCCTCGGGCATGGATATTTGTGCCGTCCTAGTTCGTAAGTAGTTCATAAGTAGTTTGTAAGTTTAGGGACTGATGACCCCGTAGTTAAGTCCCATAAGCTTTACAAACATTTGAACATTTTAAGAAAACTGTTCCTACACCTGAAATGAGAGAGAAGTATCGGAAATTATGTTATCTGATAATTTCCTGAAAAATGTTTTCCACTGTCTAAAAAGTTCTTTACGGAGAGGTTGAATCACACTTAAAAAAAAAATGTCGTTATGTCCAGACCATTGTTCAAACAAAAGCAATGAATTGGTTTCTGCAACTGCTGAGAATACGTTTCGAACGAAATGTTAAAATTATTCTGGCCCAATTTTCCAGATTTTAATTTGTCGATTGCAAGATTTTTGTAACTAAACAGACAATTTTTTTAAAATTTTGTACTAATTTGCCTTGAGGTTCTTGAAGACATATAGAGGTGCTGAAACAATAAACCACTCATACTTTGGCTTTATCGTACATGAATGTGTCAATGCATTCATTGATTGGTCAGTTGACTCCGTCTTCTTTTTCACCCCGAAATTATGAAGTGCGGTGTACAAGCACTTCTTTCACGAAACCTGACTGATCAATGTTATAAGCAACAGTTGCAGGGATAACAGCAAGTTTCGTCTTTATATCAGCTATGAATTTCTTTATAGCATCATCTACTACTGGCAGCTGCTGTAAATGTGTAGCCGGCCGCGGTGGCCGAGGAGACTGAGGCGCTCCAGTCACGGTCTGCACGGCCACTACGGTCGGGGGTTTGAATCCCCCCTCAGACATGGATATTTGTGCCGTCCTAGTTCGTAAGTAGTTCATAAGTAGTTTGTAAGTTTAGGGACTGATGACGCCGTAGTTAAGTCCCATAAACTATACAAACATTTGAACATTTGTAAATGTGTACGTGACGTAAACTTGGAAACTTTGCTACTTACTATTCTGTACGATTTCTTGCCCTGTGCGGCCAGGTCGACGAAGCCTGGAAAGTAGGTTTTCATGCCAGACTCAATCGGAGGGCCCATCCTTGTAGATCCCCATCGGAAACGGTGCAGTGCCTCACACGAGCAAACCGAAATCTTTCGAACAGCTTTCTTTTGAGATATTTTTGAGTTTCCGTTTGGCGCATATTTTTTAAATCGTTTAAATCTTTCTTCCATTTATAAAGTTAACCCTCACCAAGTGGGACTGACGGAAGTCATTGAGAAGGTCTATAGAAGGGCAGCTCGTTTTGCCACGTTATAGGGGGGTAAGCGTCACGGAAATGTTGCACGATATGAGGCGCAGAGGCGAGATCTATTTGCGAAATTTCAATCACTGACTTTTACTTCTGAATGTGAAAATATTTTGCTAGCACCGACCTACATAGGGAGACATGACCATCCCAATAAAATAAGAAAAATGGGATCGAAAACGGAACGATGTAGGTATTCTTTCTTCCCGCGCGCTATTACAGAATGGGACGGTAGAAAAAGGATGTGAAAGTCGTTGATAAACCCTCTGCCAGGCACTTAAATGTGATTTGCAGAGTATCTATGTAGATGTTGATGTAGATTTTACGAAACGAAAACGCCTTTGCACACTACTTAACTTCAAGTTTTTTTTTTTTTTTTTTTTTATTTATTTATTTATTTATTTATTTATTTTTTTTTTTATTCTCTTTTAGAACTGTTACTGGCACAACTTACGTCTTCCGAAACACAATTCGTGGAATCGTCACAGTTATTTCTCATTTCTTCTGACGTTTCCACGATTTCAAACGAAATGTCGATATAATTCGAATGAAAATCAGAGAAATCAATTAACGAATGACACATATACTCCCTCAGGAAAAGTAGGTGATTTCAGCTGGAAATCACGTTCTTCACATTTCGTCTCCGCTAAACTGATAACGTTATTTGGATTCCACATTACTGTGAAACTGAAAGAAGATAATATGCCTTACGAAATCACAATAAATATTAATTCAGTTTCATCTTTATTGTCAATAATTACCAATACGGCAAAAAACAACTGATTTTATAGATGTCAGTTGAGTTGATAATCGATAGAATAGAACTGTGTACTGTAGTGTGAGGAACACTATCAACGAACGATAACCTGAGCGTCCTTTACAAAATTACGATCTGGTTGTGTCGTGTCTCCTGTATGCAAATCTATCGCCGACATCCGCCGCGTGTGTGTGTGTGTGTGTGTGTGTGTGTGTGTGTGCCGTGTCGCGCATGCGCAATTGCTTTAGCGCCGATAGGGGTGTACATTTCTACCGTAGTCTATATTTTCAGATATATGTTTTTAAATATTTGCAGATCCTCTTAGCAGCTATAGTTTTGACAGTGAATGTCATTCGTTGTTTTTTTCCTGTGTAAAAAATTTCAGGGCAGTTTTAGACATGTCTTATTGGACCGTTCCCTTGTTAGACTGTTGAGAAGCGGTGCACAAAGCGTAAACGGCAGACACATTTGCATTAAAATGAGTAAAATGCAACCCCCGGTCTCAAAATATAAAATTAATTAACCTGATTTCGGCAATAACTATGATTGCCTTCATCAGAAATTATAAATTAAGATAAAAAAAATCAAATGTTTGTACAGCTTATGGGACTTAACTACGGGGTCATCAGTCCCTAAACTTACAAACTACTTACGAACTAGGACGGCAAAAATATCCATGCCCGAGGGGGCATTCAATCCGAACACCCGACCGTAGTGGCCGTGCAGACCGTGACTGAAGCGCCTCAGTCCCCTCGGCCACCGCGGCCATCATAAATTAAGACAAGTCACATAATAAAAGTGCAGCCCATAAAATCTAGCTTTCCTTAAAAAAAAAAAAAAAAAAAAAAAAAAAAAAAAAAAAAAAAAAAATCGTGACTTTAGCTTTACAGCTGAGTTGTATATGTTGTTTGTCAAGCTTAAGGGACTTAACTGCGGGATCATCAGTCCCTAAAATTACAAACTTCTCATGAGCTACCTTATACTAAAGACGACACAAACATGCATGCCCGAGGGGGAATTCGAACCCCCGACTGGGAATGAGCTGGCGCATCGTAGCACAGTGCTTCAATGCGCTCGGCCGCTCCGCCGCGGCAACTGTCACTTTTTTTATGTGACTTGTCTTAATTTTTGATTAAGGTAATCTTAGTTATTGCCGAAACCAGGTTCAATAACTTTATTTTTGCGACCGAGGACTGCATTTTTATCCTTTGACCTTGTAACGGTCGCTGACAATAGCAGCTATCTTCAAAATTTTAACATTTGCATTGGCCGATCAAATGTAAACATTGCTTTGTTATCGGTCGTCCTATGAGACATAGCAAAACAGGGATTCTATCGTTTACTGCCTGTTAGTGAAAGAGTGGTATTAAACTCTTTAATTACGGGTGACGCCTGTAGAGGACCATCACAATCTGCCTTGCAGATTTGGACTACTGTGGAAATTGACTGGAATGGGACATTACCTCCAGCGGACTGCACCACTTTACAAGAGAGAATCTCTCTCCTTCCCACCTAATCTATACAGCAGTCCACCGTAGACTTCTCTAGACGTTCGCCGTAGCTAAAGGGTTAAGGAAGTGACGGTGTTTAAATAGAAAGACATCTTATTGATTGAGACTGGGGTTTTTCTTAAAATACTCTCGAACACCTACACTACCATTAGTCAAATAAGATGTTGCTCTGTGCTGGATGACTAAAATTTTACAGCCTCTAAATGCTACTAAGGGACCTGCACCTACGTGGGGATGAGCGCGTGGTCTGAGGCGTTATGTCACGGACTGCGCAGCTTCTCCGGCTGGAGGTTCGAGTCTTCCCTCTTGCATGTGTGGGCGTGTGTCATCCTTCGAATAGCTTACTTAAGTAACGAGTTAGTTGTGTGTAAATAACGACCGATGACCTCAGCAGTTTCGTCCCTTAAGAACTCAATCATCACATATATATTATTTCTCATCAGTGTCTTTCTGTGGGTTCGCCATATCTCACGTATTATTTATCGAAGAGTAGTGATTGAGGAGTCATTTTCAAGATTTCGTTCTCCACTAATGACAAAAAATACACAGATAGTTTAAAATTATAATTTTCACAAAAAAAAAAAAAAAAAAAAAAAAAAAAAAAAAAAAAAAAAAAAGAACTGTATTTTTGGAAATACAATCTAAGTTGATACCCTGTGAACGATCTTAAATGGAACATGTATTTAAGGTTGCTCCCAGAAAAATGTTATAGTTCAATATCTGATTTTTATGTGTTTCACAATTAATCGTATTTAGTTATATAAATTTTATTACAATGAGACTAATATTTGTCACTACTATTCACAGTTTATTATCTTTTATACATATGTACTTGCATCTAACTTTTCTCCATTACCTATCTGTGACAGATCAGGATAGAGTGCGATTTATTCGCACGGGTCAACTAGTAATATTAATAACCAGCTGAAAAATGATCCTGCCGGACCACAGAAAAGTTCCCCTAAGGAATCTCTGACACAAAAGTGTGGAACCAGCTGCCTCAATCCTCATTCCGACTTCCTCCTCAAAAATTTTAATGCCCACCATAGACTACATGTCTTGTACAAAAGCCAACTTATTTGTTCAATTTGGATGAGCTCCAGGAAGTGTGTAACTTTGACAATTTTGACTATGTACTGTATGATAGTTATAGTATACCAATTCTTCTAATATGTCTGTCGTGCGCGGTATGATAATACATCATTTTGCGTAAATGTTTTTAAGAGTAGTCTCTTCCTTCCTTCATAAACAAGCTCTAAGAATAGCAGCTGAAGTATTGGATTGTAAAATGAAAACGGGAGATATGCTATAAGAAAGTAGAAACATCACTGCCCAACAATTATGAACATGCATTTGCGGGGTTGTCAGTTATATAATGTCTGTTAATCGAAAGATAAAATCTACACATTATGGCCCCCAAAACACGTATCGCTACCGGCTCTCTTCCTCCTGGCATCCTATCGTCAGGTTTCATCACACACAACTGTGCAACCTCGCTATGGGTTCACAAGCAGACAGTTATCAATCTGAAGGCTAGGTGTCGTTGATAGGTCATGATATTTCTGTTAATTTGTACATCTTATAAAACAGGCTGTATGTGGCTATGTGTGTATGTATGTATGTTCCACATCGCCTCCTAAACTACTGGACCGATTTCAAGCAAACTTGGTACACATTTTCCTTACTATCAGGCAACAATCGCTGTCGGGGAAGAACTACATACGACCCAAACGTAAGGAGAACTGTCATACACAATGACAGTCGTGAAAAACGGCAGCATCATGTGATAACATTCCACATCTGCTCCTAAACTAAGGGATATATTTCAACCAAATTTGGTACAAATATTCTTTAAAGTCAGGAAGCATTTTCTATGATCGCGAAAACCACCTACTATACGTAGTTCATACAATCTCGTCATGAGCAATGATAACTGCCCCAATCTGCGGTGCGTGACATCGTGATTTTATTCATAAACTATTTGACAATTAGCGACTTATAATAAACTTTGACAATAATTTCAGATCTTTACGAAACTTTTTCTCGCTGACAACGCCAACAAAATGTTGAAAGGAAAAAATTTTATCGCTTACTACTTTTCCAATGTTCACGATGTACTACTACAGCATTTGGTATGACGATACAAGTTGACGATACAAGTATGACGATACATCCACACTGTAAATTTTATTCACGATACAATACACATACATACCACTGAATGTTCCTTCGTTATCATAGTACAGTTCAACATATAATTAATGTGATATGAAGTCATAAACAATTTGGTTCATGAAAAACCGCATCATCTCACATGAATTTTCGATTTATTACGTCTTTATTACTAACATCATTCACCACACATTTTGCAGACATTGGGCACAGGTACCACCGAATGTACCTTCAAATTTACATAATAGTGCGATACATATTTCAGGAGATATGACGTTATAAACGATGAAATTTCCTAATAACTGCTACATCATGCGATATTTTTTCACATCTCCTCCTAAAATAATCGACCGATTTCAACTAAAATTGGCACACATATTGCTTACTATCAGACAACAATCGTCTAAATAAACAATAACTACGACACACAGATCATCAGATATAACGTCGTAAACAATGAGTCACAAAAACTTTCTAATCACGCGACGCGTCATTTACGACAGTTCATCCATCCACTATTTATTCATCACAGAGAGTTGTTTAATATTACACTGTACAAATCTAGAAAATTATATTATTGTAGAACACATATTCAAGGGTATATTATGTCGTAAGTATTGAATTACGTGAAACATAACTTACATGAACAGATAGCACGGTAGAACACGATGGACAGAAAGGAAGAACTAGATGGAATAAGTAATGGTTATAGTCAAATTTTGAATTAAAGTAATTGTATAAATCATTTGTTTCATTTTTATTTTTCTTTCTTTGGATACTATATTTATAATTTTGTACATTATGCATATTGCTTTGTTTCTCTGTTTCATAATTTCTAAGCTGTTTTCATGATTACATTAAGATGAAATGTTCTCCGAATTTTTATTTTCGTTTCTAAGATAAGACTGGAAGAATGCATATATACCCGGTAAATACCGGGTTTCGCAGCTAGTTTCCAATATAGCTCGGCTATAATACCCATCGCGTGGAAGGAATATTGCTGATGTGACAGTACATAATCAAAAATGCTAAAGAAATTGTTGTCTTCAGCTGATCGCTGTGCATATTTTTCCTTTGGTATTTTAAATGTTTATATATCTGCATACTTTCGAGAATGTTTACTTTCTTTCCTTTAGGAGCTTTACGCAATATCTTCATGCTTAGAGAAATGCCTTGTATTTAACGCTTGCTCATGGTTTGTGTTTTACAAAGGTAGTATTTTATGATTGCCTGTAAGCTCAGGAAACCTAGCAAGAAATGACATACCCGGTTGCCCAGCATAAAAGTCTTCACAATCCCCGCAGTGTGGTTAGTACACGCCCGATTTTCCATACTTATCCTCATATATACCTAATTAGTGACGCAGTTTTGTTTGTAGCTTATTAGTTTTAGGGAAGTTTCTGTTTTTTTCGGAGACGGGGACGTTATATTTCATGAAGACATACAATATGTGATCGAAAATATCTGGAGACCTGGCTGGGAATGACTTAAAAAGTTCGTGGTGGCCTCCATCGGTAATGCTGGAATTCAGTATATTGTTGGTCCATCCTTAGCCTTGAAGACAGCTTCCACGCATACTTTCGATCAGATGCCGAAAGGTTTCTTGGGAAATGACAGCCAGTTACTCACGGAGCGCTACACTGAAGAGAGGTGTCGATGTGGATCGGTGATGCCTGGAATGAAGTCGGCGTTCCAAAACATCCCAAAGGTGTTCTACAGGATTCCAGTCTGGGCTCTGTGCAGGCCGGCCCATTACAGAGTTTATTGCTGTGTAACCACTCCGCCACAGGACGGGCATTATGAACAAGTGATGAAAGATGGTATCGCCATCCCCGAATTGAACAGTGAGAATCAAGAAAGTGCTTAAAACCTCCATGTAGGCCAGTGCTGTGTTGTTGTTGTTGTTGTTGTTGTGGTCTTCAGTCCGCAGACTGGTTTAATGCAGCTCTCCACGCTACTCTTTCGTGTGCATGTCTCTTTATCGTTCGGCAACCTACATCCTTTTGAATCTGCTTACTGTATTCGTCCCTCGGTCTCCCACTGCGATTTTTTACCCCACACACTTCCTTCTAATGCTGACAATTCCTTGATACCACAGAATGTGTTCTACCAATGCATCCCTTGTATTAGTGATGATATGCCATAAACTCCTTTTCTCCCCATTTCGGTTAAGCAATTCCTCATTAGTTACGTGATCTGCCATCCAATTTTCATCATCCGACTGTAGCACCACATTTCAAAAGCTTCTGTCATCTTTTTGTCTGAACTCCTTATCGTCCACATTTCACTGCTATACAAAGCAACACTCCTGACAAATGTTTCAGAAATATCTTGCTAACATTTAAATTATTATTGGATGTTAACAAGTTTCGCATCCTTAGGAACCTTCTCTTTCCCATAAGCAATCTGCATTTCATATCTTCTTTACTTCGGCCATCAGAAGTTATTTTGCTACCCAAATAACAATGCTCATCTCCTACTTTTATTGTCTCATTAGCTAGTCTAATTCCTTCAGAAACGCCTGATTGTCTGTCATTGCATTCGATTACCCTCGTTTTATTCTTGTTAAAGTTCATCTTATATCTTCCATTCAAGGCACTGTCCAAATCATTCAATTGCTCTTCCAGATCCTTTACAGTCTCTGACAAAATTACTATGTCATCAGCAAACCGCAAAGTTTTTATTTCTTCTCCCCGAACTTTTAATGTGCTGTGATAGTGACACACAAAACAACAAGGGGGGCTAGTCCCCCAATTAAAAACACGAATACAAAGTAACGCCACCTCCTCCGAGTTTTACTCTTAGCACTACACACGCTGGTAGATGACATTCACAGGCATCCGCCATACCCACAACCTGCCATCGGATCGGAACATTGTGTATTGTGATTCGATACTCTACAGAAAGTTTTTCCTCTGTTGAATCGTTCAATGATTACGCTCCTTATACCAAGCGAGACGTTGTCTGCCATTGACCTGTGTGATGTCTGGCTTATGGGCAGCTGCTCTACCACAAAATCTAAGATTTCTCACCTCCCGCCTGTTATGATACTTTGAGTGGATCCTGATGCCGTTTGGAATAAATTTCTGTCCGTTACACTGTACGGCCTTCTTCAACTGTTGGAAGTCTCTCAGTCAAAAGATGTGGTCAGCCTGTACGCTCGATTTCCACCCCATACAAAACCCTAGGTCCAACGTTTCTGATGTGATGTTGATGTGGGAACGTGAAGGGACACGAAAATGTACAATCAGCTGACCACATCAGAAGTTAGTGAGTTCTGCGATACTCCCCGTTCTGCTCTCACACCATGTCTTGTGACTATTGAGGTCGCCGATGTGGTAGCACAATGCACCTAATATGAAGAACGTATGCTTTTTACTTACCGGATTCTTTTGTTCACATTGTGAATATTCATGGTGACTATGCTGAAAAAAGTACATAGTGCATATTGCATGTTGTGATACTGTTATCGCACCCTCCAGCAAGTTGAAAATACTTCAAATCACAAGACTCAGATCAGCAATTTTATTGCTTGGCAGCGCCCTATGCAACCCTTCTGTGTCTGATCTTCAAGAAGGTAGCTTTAAAGCTTTATCTCCAGACGTGTCTTAAAAAGTGAAACAGTGGGGCCAGCGTGTAACTGAGTTGTTAGAACGACTTATAGGAGGAAATACGTAAGTGAAGAAAGCAGATGTAATGCAGCATTGGTCGTTAATATTTTATTTTTAAAACAGCAGCTCGATTTCGATCAGGTAGTAATCATCTTCAATGCATCTTCAAACAAGATTTCTGAATTCACTGAGTGTAAATTTACATATCATCTGCAACTGTGTCGAAATAAATGAGCTCACTCCATCCGAACCTCTAGCACTGCAATTTTATGTTTCCGAAACGTATTTCGACACAGTTGCAGATGATATGTAAATTTACACTCAGTGCATTCACAATGCTTGTTTGAAGATGATCGAAATCGATCTGCTGCTTTAAAAACAAAATATTAACGATTAATGCTGCTTATTACATCTGGTTTGTGCATCATTGTGTGGTCGTTGAGCACCATCCTGGAAAAGGAATCAAATCTGAAAAAATACGTAAGTACTATGTTAGGAAAAAGAAGAAAAAAAAAGAAGAGTGTTATGATACTTGTAGCTGATTTAAATTGTTGGTTAAGAAAACTGCACTGTAAAAATCATGGGTGAATGTTTTTCCCAGTCTATGACAAGAGTAAGAACCAACAGAACCTGGACAGACAGACATTGCGGATTTTGTCAATCATTTACAAACTCTTGAAAATTATAGATAGCTTGCTCATGTGGAGAATTGGCTAGCATAAAGTAACGTTTCTGCTGCTAATGAAGAAGCGGAAGACGATCAAATGATTGGTGTCGTTTTGCAGAAGAAGACGATATGATCAGGCACTGCATCTGCAGATGCATTCCAAACTGACCTCAGATATTTTGAATGTGATAGATATTAGGAATAACAGCCAACTGCTACAGCTATACAGGGTGAGAAACTTGAAACTGTTTTCGGAATATTTGGAAAAATAGAAATCGGTTAAAAAAAATTTGCAAAACAAGTTGTTCAGCTCGAATGGGTACATAATTTAACATGAAGTTCGAATCTCCCATCCCTGGACCAACCCCGGGAAGGGCCGTGGTGGTGGTGACTTGGAAATCTTAAACGGGAACCCTTATTTTTTATTGTACATTTGGATTAACTGTGAAAAAAAGAACGTTCGTTTCATAATAGATGTCGCTGTAATAGGCAAAAAGTTGAAAATTGTTGAAAAATCATGTCAAATTAGGAAACTCAGATTCAATTTCTGGTATTTTTTATAATGCGGCCGCGGCGGAGCGACCGAGCGCGTTGCTACGATGCACGAGGTCGTTCCCCGTCTGGGGTTCGAATCCCCACCTCGGGCATAGATGTTTGTGCCGTCTTTAGTATAAGCTAGTTCAAAAGTAGTTTGCAAGTTTACGGACTGATGACCCCACAGTTAAGTACGATAAGCTTTACAAACATTTGAACTTTTTTGATAATGCCATCATGTGACATCTCCCACAATCGAATTAAGCACATACCTGGAATAACATGAGCCTGTAATTTTGGGGATCACTCCTATTGTCTTTCTTGAATTTTGGAGTAACTTGGGCAGCTTTCCAGTCTTTGGGTACGGATGTTTCGCTGAGTGATCGGTTGTATATGATAGTTATGTATGGAGCTATTGCGTCAGGATACTTTGAGAGGAATCTAGTTGGTATACAATCTGGCCCGGGAGATTTGTTTTTGTTTAGTGACTTAAGTTGTTTTACTACTCCGGGAACATCTACTTCTAAATTTCGCATGCTGTCAGCTGTTCTTGGTTCGAAATCTGGAGTGTTCGCTTCGTCCTCTTTGGTGAACGAATTTCGCAAAGCTGTGTTTAGCAATCCTGCTTTATAAGTACTGTCATCGGTTGTATTGCCATTCCTATCGCGTAGTGAAGGTATTGTTTGTGTTTTGCTGCTAGTGTACTTCATATATGACCAGAATTTCTATGGATTTTCTGCCAGATTACGAGACACGATTTCGTTGCGTAAACTATTATAAGATTCTCGAATTGAAGTCCGCGCTAGATTTCCAGTTTCTGTGAAAGATTGTCAGTCTTGGGGATTCTGTGTCTGTTTAAATTTTGCATGCGTTTTTGTTTCCTTCTGCAGTAGTAATCTGACCTGTTTTGTGTACCACGGGGGGTCAGCCCCCTCTTTTATTAATTTATTTGGTATAAATCTCTCGACTGCTACTGATATTATGTCTTTGAAAGTAAGCCACAACGATCTACACTCGCATTTTTACTATTGAAAGACTGGAGACAATCACTCAGGAAAGCCCTAAGCGAGTTTTTATCTGCTCTTTTGAATAGATATATTTTTTGTGCATTTGGGAATTTTAATATTCAGTCTCGCTAATTAGTGTATCTGTTTGGATGCCTTTTACTAGCTGAGGATTATTTGTAGCTAGGAGATCATGGGTAGTTTCGCAACCATTCTAGTGGGTTCATGAACTAACTGTATGAAGTAGTTTTCAGGAACTAGTTCGGACGATGTTTTATAATTGCCTCCGGTTTTGAATACGTATTTATGCCAACATATCGAGGGTCTTCTTCTTGTATCTTCATATTTTACGTTACTCTATTTTGGAGTCAGCATATGTTTGTAATAGTTCCCAGTACTTTTGGCTAACATTTACTTTACTGATATTAAGTTGTATATCTAATTTAAATTTTGTACAATAACTGTTCAACTACTTTCTGTGTTATTGCCAGTCTAACCTCCCACTGTATCACCTAAGCATTGTATCTCTCTTTGTTAGTAGTAATATTCCAAATTATACTGTTCTCTTGTCCTTACAGTAATTCTTTTTTAATTGTGAACACTATAATTGAATATGTTTATCTACACCATTTTTCAGTTCGAGTGCATACCTCCGATTTGTTAAGCTTCTCAGCTCTCGAATGCACCCCACCTATACCCTCCTATAAAACCCCTGTATTTTTGTCTATTTATTTATTTAGTTATAATAGTGTGTCAGGTTTCTAATATTTCCATCACTTTGTGTTTTGAACAACCCTCAAAACATCAGATTCTTGTTTAATTTTATTCTTATTCATTGTAGTCATGTTGTAAGAATTTATGTTTGCACTGTTTCTCTATTTAGAGTATTTATGTTTCCTTTTTTCAGTACTGTTAATATAGAGATTTCATTCAAATATTTATATACACGGCAAGTGCTCCATCAAAGAAGTTAATTTACTTTTCTGTATGTAGCATATCTTCTGTTTTACTGACAACACAAGTTCTTTGACTGAACTTCAGTAAATGTCTGATGATGGCCTAATAAGCAGAAAATCGATTCACTAAATAAACAAAACCGTAGAACAAACATAAAATTGTGTATTTTAATCTTCATAATGAATAAGTTCTACCAAGAAGTTACGGAAGAATCAGTTAATATATCGAGGGTAAATTAAAGTCGCCACCAATTATAACAGTATGCTTCGGGCACCTGTTTGAAATGTGATTCAAGCTTTCTTTGAACATTTCGGCAATTCCATCGTATCAATCAGGGGACGATAAACATCCAATTATTTATTCCGGTTGTCAGGTATAATCTCTACCCATACCAACTGACAGGAAGTATCTGCCTCAATTTCGCTGCAGCATAAACCGTTTGTAACAGCAAGAAACACGCCACTCCCTTTTTTATTAAACTATCCTTTCTGAAGACCATTTGACCCTTTGCAAAAATTTCGGCCGAAATTATCTCTGGCGTCAGCCAGCTTTCAGAACCTGTAACCATTTGTGCCTCAGGACTTTTTATCGGCGCTTGGAGCTCTGGAAATTTCCCAGCACATCTAAGACTTATTTACAACATGTTACACCAATGGTTCCTAGATCTGCATTCGTCCTGTGTCTGCTTGCACCCTTTGAGACTGAAACCCATTTTGTGTGTTCCCCAGGCCCTCTAACCTAAAAGACCGCCAGTCCACGCCACACAGCCCCCGCTACCCGTGTAGCCACTTCCTGAGTGTAGTGGATTCCTGAATTATTTAGTGAAACACGAAAACTCACCACCGTATGGTGCAAGACGAGGAATCTGCAGCCTACACGGTCACGGCTCTAAACCAGAGGTCCGCAGACAGTCCTGTCGACTATGCTGCAGTTGGTAAGCTCTGCCTTCATCTTGCAAGCAAGACTTGCAGTCTTTACCACCACCACCTCTGACAGCCGCTCAAAACCAGAGAGAATCTCTTCTGATACAAAGCGGCACACATCATTGGTCTCGAAATGAGCCACCACCTAAAGCTGGCTGCACCTTCATGGCATCCCGTTCAACATATGGAATTACTCCCCCCACTATGCACACGGAGTGCACATTGGACTTCCTCCCCTCCCTAGCAACCATATCCGCATGGGGCCCCATCACCTGCCTAACGTTGGAGCTTCCACCCTCTGTAAGTGCTCGTATCTTGCAGGCAGAAGGGTGACCACAGGACAACATCTGCGTCAGGAACAGACAGCGCCTCGAATCTGTTTAAAAGACCAATCGGGAAGGCCTGCACTTCAATCCCTCGGGAAGTCTTACGCCGCGTGACACGCGCTGAGGAGACCTCCCAATCCGCCACGGATTGGGGGGCGACCCTCTCGCGGGCAGTGAGCGGGCTGGCCACAGCCGAGGGCCGATCGGAGGGCACAACAGACGCACAGGGCGTCTGCTGCACCCCCGCGAGCGGCCCACAACAGCGGCGCCCACCCACCGCAGTCTCAAATGTTGCCAGCGAAACCAATGTCGCCTGAAACCGCGTGCGAAGACTCACCAACTCGCCCTGCTTCTGTATAGAGCAGTCACAGTTCCTAGCCATTCTAACAACCTATGTATGTACCAAATAAGTACGACTATTGTGATTTAAACTGTGGAAGAATACGCTAAACTGTACCTTTGACGCGAAGTTGACTAAATATACGATCGAGTTTCGAAAAATATGTCATTAACACTAAACTGTTTATTAACTTTGAATCTGAAAACATACACGCGAGCTAATAAATCAAAATATAAACACTGATCAGTCAATTATACGTGATTCTGAATAAATAAACACTCTAAGTATTGATAAACTGTAAGAGAAAGCACACACGAAATGAGAAAAGCTCGCTTATAGTAAGAAGCCGGTTAACTTATTGCTGTGCGACATGTGTGTACTCGCCGGCGATCACTGAGCAACTCTTTTAAGAACTTATACCTTCTTTCCCAGCTTCTGAAATTGCTAGAGCACATACGCACCCGTAAAATAGACTCCCATCAACCTCTGGTCAGTTCCATCCCCAAGAACCCCGTCCTGGGCCGCGCTTACACCCTGCATCCCTCCCTCCCTGCACCACCACACTTCCTCATCCTGTACCTGGGTAACTTTCGCCACCTTTCCCTCCAGAATGAAGCCCGATGTCTAACCCTCCTACCAGCCCTCTCCCCGCATATGCAGTGCCTCCTCTGTCCCCCTCCTCTCCTATACCTTCCTTAGCTTGATCTCCCCCTCCATTCCCCTTCCCCAGCAATCCATACGATCCGTTTCCCCTCCCTCCATGCCTCCTCTCCTCTGCCCTCCATTACATTAACATCTGGTGTCTTTATGAAGTGAATTGTAACATTGTTTCGACAAAGTACCAGTGCAGTACTTCTTTTTTAAAATTCGTACAACCACTGCAATCGACAAGACAAATGTCAGTGTATTTATTGAAGACAAGAGCCAAGATAACTTTTTATTTTGTATTAAGATTAGCGGTTTCGACACTTTAATAATAATAATAAGAATGAAATCAAAAACTCCGATGATGGCAGTTAAACTGCCGAAACCGGTAATCTTAATAAGAAATACAAAATAAAAAGCGATCTTGACTCTTGTCTTCAATAAATTGGTTAAGAGATCGCCATCAAACAAGATAAAACTTCATGAAATGCTCCGTTGTTCGCAGGGATGACACCTCTCATCCACGTAACTTTTCCACTCTATTTTGTCTGACCGGGCTGCAATAAGTTCGCGCCGATTTCAGTACCTTTGCATTACTTCTCTGTCTGTCAGCCTCAGTTATCCCAGACTTCCATTTCCTCAATTTACAGTGTTTGTTAAATATTATTGAAGCCCGAAGGACACCAATCATCCGGGCGAGCACTGCTGTTACAATCTCGGCGAGAGCCTGCACAGCTTTCCTAGTGTCAATCCACATTTCAGTTGCATAATTTAAGACATTCTGAAACTGATCGCAGTTCACCTCGTATTTAGATTATATTCTCATTATTTTTACTTTGTGTCAATGATTTCAAAGGCAATAAATTGCATACAATTTGATTAAAGACCATAATGTACGGTTGGAATGGTTACATGAGCTGCATTGTGAAGCTCGTCACAGTTGTACTCAAGCCTCAGAGGACAATGTATAGGTGAAATCTCTCACGGTTTCAGAGCAGAACGAAATCTGAGAAATAGGTGATCTAGAATCATAGAAAGAGGTGACTAAAAAGAATTTTCTATATTTTTTTGTTCCGAAAGAGCAGACTTCACTTCTGATCCTGCAGTTGTTATTCTTTCATTTTCACAGAATCAACTGCGAAGGACAAAGCTGGAAATTTGTATCTGACGGGGGGCGTGCTTTGTAGTCCTTGCAGGTGCGGTGATCACTGTGTCCCCAGCGGTGTAGCGGTCAGCGCAACTGTCTAGCGGGGACACGAGTTCGAATCACGGCTAGGTTCACATATTCAGATTTGCCCATTTGCAGTTGATGTCACAGTGTATATGGAAGATCTCTTTCTCTCTTAGTGTTATAAGGTAACGATGGAACAACTAAGTGGCGGAAAATTGAATATCCTCCCTATGTTAGAACCTGATCTTGTAGATATTTCGGATTTACTCACGAATGTAAGCACAATACGCATTATCGCAAAATGAAGTAATATTTGTTCAGTGAAGTTCGTGGAAGAGAAGCCATGAAACAATTCGTAGATTGCGTACAACATGCAACTAATGCATATGAATGGAACATTCCAAACGTAAAGAGTCTTGTCAAATAATGTGATGTTATCTCTATTTTGTTTGCACTTTTCACCTAAATTACTGTTCATGCTTATTATCTAAGACTTAAAAAAGTTCATGTTGTTTGCATCAGTATACTGTGTTCATTCGCAAAGCAGATGAAGCTTTGCTCTCTGGAAATGTTACTCTATTAAATTTTGCCACAAAATATACTACAAAATCATAAAGTTAGTAATATACTACGTTCAAATTAGCGAACCGAGCGAGGTGGCGCAGTGGTAGCACACTGGACTCGCATTCGGCAGGACGGTGGTTCAAATCCGCCTCCGCCCATCCAGATTTAGGTTTTCCGTGATTTCCCAAAATTACTCAACGCAAATGCCGAGATGGTTCATTTCAAAGGGCATGTCTGATTTGCAACCCCCATCCTTTTCCAAACAATTCGAGCGTAAGCTCCGTCTCTAATGACTATGCAGTCCACGGGGAGCTCGTCCGAACTGAGCAACGTCTACCTGTTGGTGATAAACGGAAGACTCGAACTGGGCAACTGTCCCCAAAGTGCCCCCTGAGTGGCACGCACGAACTGGGCAACGCCTACCTGCTCCGGCTAGACTGGCAGGCACTCAAGAAATCGGCAACTCCTACCTGTTCGCCGGCCGCGGTGGCCGAGGGGACTGACGCGAGACAGTCACGGTCTGCACGGCCACTACGGTCGGGGGTTCGACCCCCCTCGGGCATGGATATTTGTGCCGTCTTTAGCGTTCGTTAGTTCATAATTAGTTTGTAAGTTTAGGGACATGACCCCGTAGTTAAGTTCAAATGTTCAAATGTTTCTATAGTCTATGGGACTTAACTACGGGGTTATCAGTCTCTAAACTTACAAACCACTTATGAACTAACTAAGACTAAGGACGTCACAAATATCCATGCCCGAGGGGGATTCGAACCCCCGACCGTAGTGGCCGTGCAGACCGTGACTGGAGCGCCTCAGTCTCCTCGGCCACCGCGGCCGGCACGTAGTTAAGTCCCATAAGCTATACAAACATTTGAACATTTCCTACCTGTTCCTGGCAGACTGGGTGCACATCTCGCAAAATGCTTCCAAATCTGAACTTACCAAGTGCGCAACCTCTGCCCCTATTTGTAGAGCCCTTAAGTAATAATGTCAATACAATGCCAAGGAACCAGATATAAAAAACAAACAATTATATACAAAGATTTTATTATAAATTTCACATTCGAAATATTTGCAGAAAACAAATGACTTTAATTTAGCTCATTTTCTGCTCACGGCTGTTTGGTACGAAACGCACTTTACCAAGTATAAATTTCACCATTACTAAGGAATTCTAATTTCTGTTGTAGGAAAGCATGCCTCTTCCTGGTTTTTGAGTCCGTTTGGATGGTGATAGTATTCATTGCTGAGTTAATTCTTATACAAGTATCAGTTTGTTCATGCTTCAGACTTTTCACAAACTGAAAGATGTTTGGGATAGGAGATTCACATGAAACACAGAATCGGAAATTAAAGCTTTTGCAAGCGTTAATCGTCCTCCACAAGGAAGCGCAATCTCTTGCCAAAATGTTTGGAGGAAAGACTGCCTCTTCTTCATCAATGAAGTTTCCAATTATGTAATCCGCAAATTTTGTGATACTGTCGTCTTGTGGTTGTTCCAAACGCGAAATGTGTGTTCGCTGCCTACCGTAAATAATAGCACATCGCGAACGTCTACCGCAGCTTGGCCTTCCACGTTCTTCCTTGCTTCTGTAAGGTTTGAATTTATAACCGCCACAGATCAAATGTCACGATCACTAATAACTAATAACTAATCGTGACTTTCTGCCGTATTATTCGCTTCCATGTCTAAACTGAAGTACAAAACGAAACACTATGTGATTCTACATAGACGTCAGCGAGCTGGTGTCATTCACATGACTGACGAGTTCAGTGAGGGCCAGAAAAGACTTGGGTCGGACCGTCCTGCTACCTGCCACTGAAGTTGCACAGTTCGAGTGTGGGATTAACTGTCCTTCCCAGAGTACCCTTCTAATTGCCACTTAAAGTTGCCCAGAACGGGTCTGCCCTCCACGGGACGTTAAACCCCAAGTTTCCCCCCTACCTTCCAAAGTGTCGAAATAAACGGCGACATTGTGGATGACGCCTGTCACCCGCGCGAGCTACGGCGTGGGGATTACGGTGCGAGTGACGGAGGGTAAACAGTTTTTGTGTCCAGTGTTCTGTGCAGCCATTCGTAATTTAGCCACCGTGGCAGTTTTTTATTCTGAATGTTTGCAATTTTAACTCCACCTGTCATGTTTTCACGTCTCCGATTTTACCTTCGTATCAAATAAATAAATAAAACATCATTTTTTACTCCGAATCATTTTTTTATTTACCCTTTTTTTTGTCTGTTCTGTAAATACGCTCGGCTGTAGAGTGTCGCTGATTCTGCTGCAGGCTTCCCAAAGCACTGGCTTTAAAATCCAACAAAGGGAGAAAATACACATCTCTACGCAGTTGTTCCACATGTTAACGATTGCCGAGAGAGCAGATCTCATCTCCCCGTATTATGAGACTCATAGACAAGATGGAGTTCGTCAAAGGCATGCTAATGTGTTTCCTGAAAGGAGTGATCCTTCTGGAAATGCTTTTCGCAGTATTGTCCAACTGTTTGCTCAGAATGGAGTGCTAATGCTAGACAAAGTTCCTTCATACCCTTCACAGCATACTGATTTCATATGCATGGCAAGGATGCTAGGTTTTTTTTATTGTAATTGACATGAGCAATTCTGCTCGTAATATTTTTGACGTCATGTGTTTCATGTAACTGTTTTTTTTTTTTTTTTTTTTTTTTTTTTTTTTTTTTTTTTTTTTTTTTTTGTGTGTTGTCCGTAGCGACAACGAAACCTAGGTCAAGTACCTTAAAACTACACAACCGGTTAGTTGATATATAAAATTGTTAAAAGGAAAAAAAGAAACGAAAGAAAGAAAGGAAAGCTAGACAAAGGGTCTGATTTTTATTATTGCCGAATACAGCGCCATATATCCTGAAACGAAAAAATAAGTAAATAGATAAATAAATGTTCACTACAAAAGTTACATAATTTTTCAGAGAGAATCCTATTTAAGATTTTCTTCCGCCGACATGGATGGTGGAGGGTCTTCGAGCTCTATGTTAATGCTTGTTCCTCTTCGATGTGAACAACTTTTATTACAACTTGTTTTAATTGTAAAATCTGACATTGTCAGCGTGGAGATTGGACGGTCTTCCGATTGTTTAAAATTCATAAAATTTTAAACAATTTATTTAAAATCGATAAAAGTAGCCTATATCGCAAAATTAAATTTGTTATTTACAAAGTGGTGACTAGTTTAGACTTGTCAGCCATTTACGAACCACTATTTTCGATGGAATATGTAAACCACGAATGAACCAGAGCAGTCAAATACGTTAGTGCCATCCGAAAAACGGTTTTAGTCGTTTCACGCCGAACGATGAAGTTGAAAATCACGCACCTAGGAAGTATCCCAGACAGTTTTCCCACTCAACCGTTCTTTTCTTGAAGTGACGGCTGGAGCTTCAGATGACTGGGGGTTCACTTCTTTGACTGCTGGATCTTGATAGTGGCGCCTCCCCTTCTCGCCCCTCCCCCCCCCCCCCCCACGGCCCGTCGACATTTCAGCATCCTCCCCCCACCCCATCCAAACTGACAATTTGCAATTTGTCACACCTCGGCGAGTGGCGACGGAGGAAAGCGCCCCGGTTGCCAACCCCCCCCCCCCTTCCCCCATGTAGATATATTTTCGTTAAAAGATCTGCAGAATTCCTTACCTCGGCTTGTTTGCATTTGTTTCAACTCCAGCTGAGGTGTTAGCCTACCAAGTTTCTTTATTTCACACTTCTGTTCTAACCTTAAAGCTGAGTAATTAGTTTCTAAAAGATACTGAACGTTGTTCATTTTTCTTTGATAGTAAACACAAAGAACATATGAATATGCACATGAACACTAAAACACAGTAAGCATCTGATTACACTGTTAAGTGACTATAACAAAATGAATATGTTACGATGGAGAGACAAGCTAGCTAGGGGTCATGTGACAATGTAAGCAGCACCTTTTCCTAACCTTACGCATGTGCAAAGGCTGCTCTCCTCCAACTCTTTTCAAACAGTTCAATATTTGGTACAACAAAAGTATAAATGTCATTTACCCTAAAAATCGCTAAAAATTTGCAAAAACGTCAGAAGACATGTGGCAAGTAACAAAACAAAAGTCATAGCTGTTCCCCTATCTGTTAAAAAGATGATTGAGCTAAAAAAATTGCTTGCAGTCGGTCTCAAAACCACTACCTTCTACGGTGCAATCGATGCCGCTAAACACACGATTGTTCTTGCTAGGTGTGGAGTTGTGATTTCATTATTATTCATGATAGGATCTTCTGGAGGCTTTGACAGTTGATGTGTCTTTATTGTACTTATACTAGCTAAATAGTACCAGGTACTGAACAGAATTGGTGAGAAAAGGAATTTTTGGCATGTTGTTATGTTATGGTCTTCAGTCCGGAGACTGGTTTGATGCAGCTCTCCACCCTACTCTATCCTGAGCAAGCCTTTTCATCTCCTCATAAGAACGGCAACCCACATCCACTTGAATCTGCTTATTATACGCGTCTCTTGGCCTCCCTCTGCGATTTTTACCCCACACGCTTCCCTCCAATGCTAAATTTACGATTCCCTGATGTCTAAGAATGTGTCCTACCAAGCGATCCCTTCTTTTAGTTAGGGTATGCCAAAAATTCCTTTTCTCGCCAATTCTGTTCAGTACCTCTTCATTAGTTATGTGATCTACCCACCTAATCTTCAGCATTCTTCTGTAGCACCACATTTCAAAAGCCTCTATTCTGTTCCTGTCCGCATTGCTTATCGTCCATGTTTCACTCCCATACAAGGCAACACTCCACACAAATGCCTTCAGAAAAGACTTCCTCACACTTAAATTATTATTCGATGTTAGCAAATTTCTCTTTTTCAAAAATGCTTTTCTTCCCATTGCCATTCTGCATTTTATATCCTCTGTACTGCGACCATCGCATGTTATTTTACTACCTAAGTAAAAAAACTCATCTACCACCTTCATTGTTTCGTTACCTAATCTAATTCCTTCAGCATCGCCTGATTTTCTAAGACCGCATTCCATTATTTTTGTTTTGCTCTTGTTAATGTTCATTTTGTACGCTCTCTTCAACACACTGTCCATTCCATTCAACTGCTCTTCCAGGTCGTTCGCTGTCTCTGACAGAATTACAATGTCATCAGCAAAACGCAATGTTTTTATTTCTTCCCCCTGAACTTTAATCCCTATTCCAAAATTTTCCTTGCTTTCCTTCATCGCCTGCTCAATGTACAAATTGAATAACATTGGAGAAAGGCTACAACCCTGTCTTACTCCTTTCCCAACTGATGCTTCCCTTTCATGCCCTTCGAGTCTAATAACTGCGGTCTGGCTTTTGTACAAGTTGTAGATAACTCTCCTTTCCCTGTATTTTACCCCTGCTGACTTCATAATTTGAAAGAGTGTATTCCAGTCAACATTGTCAAACGCTTTCTCCAAATCTACAAAGGCTAAAAATGTAGATTTGCCGCCGGCCGCGGTGGCCGAGGGGACTAAGGCGCTCCAGTCACGGTCTCCGCGGCCACTACGGTCGGGGGTTCGAATCCCCCCTCGGGCATGGATATTTGTGCCGTCCTAGTTCGTAAGTAGTTCATAAGTAGTTTGTAAGTTTAGGGACTGATGACCCCGTAGTTAAGTCCCATAGACTATACAAACATTTGAACATTTTTTTTTTTGTAGATTTGCCTTTCCTTAATCTATCTTCTAAGATAAGACGTAAGGTAAGTATTGCCTCCCGGGTTCCTACGTTCCTCCTGAATCCAAACTGATATGAGCTAAAAGAAGGGATCGCTTGGTAGGACACATTCTTAGACATCAGGGAATCGTAAATTTAGCATTGGAGGGAAGTGTGTGGGGTAAAAATCGCAGAGGGAGACCAAGAGACTCGTATAGTAAGCAGATTCAAGTGGATGTGGGTTGCCGCTCTTATGAGGAGATGAAAAGGCTTGCTCAGGATAGGGTAGGGTGGAGAGCTGCATCAAACCAGTCTCCGGACTGAAGACCATAACAACAACAACTAGCTAAATTCTCGCTGCTTCGCATGCGTAGACTGGATGGTTTGCATTCGTTGTTTCTACTTCTAAATATAATTTTCAAAATTTGGAACAACATTCTCTGAACGACATCTATTTAGAAAATCAAGAGTACTTAGCAAACGACATCTACGGTCGCGCAACTTTTCAAATTTCTTCATGCTGCGATACATCTCCTCCCCGTAAAGGTGTATGATGTGATTCTTGTTCTGTTACAAATTTTGCTAAGGTTACGCATCACATCGATTCTGCAGCAGCCAAGAGAATCAAGAAACGGGCCAGCCTCGCATTGCTTCGTGAGAGAGTGCATTTCACCCGCCGTAGTCTTGAGTTCATCTCACTGGAACTATTCAAACTGCATTTGCAACTGGCTAGTTACTTCAAGTCTTTTTCCTGGGATTGGATTGATGGTGTTACCTCGCTTGCAGAGGACTCCGCCCATAAGAAGGCAACGGGACGTCAAACAGCTAAGTTCTTACGCCTCCTAGACAAACCATCTCTGCAGGTTACGTGCAAGACTGTCATCAATCTGAGTGGCATGGAGTTGAGTAATGATGCGGTCTCAGTTTTGGAGAAAGGGCTCAACTTTGCTCCTACACCCAAGTTCACACCGGTCGCAGAAATTATTAGTGCTGTTGAACAGGTTGCAGCTCGACTTCCGCCTGAATCAGCTGAGGAAATACGTCGTGAAACTTGTCGTGCGTTGACAAAATCCAAGCCCATTAAGTCGAACATCACTAGTAAAGAGAGGGCGGCTATTCGTGACCTGAGGGAGCGTCCTGAAATTGTTGTCTTACCGGCTGACAAAGGCAATGCTACGGTTGTTGTCTCCCATAAGGACAACACTGAAAAGATGCAGGGCCTGCTAAATGACGATTCCTACCGGAAGATCAGCGTTGACCCCACAAAGAAGGTGTAAAACAAGACGAGGGCGCTTCTCAAGGATGCGGATTTACTGGAGGGTGTCGCCAAGAAGCTGCTACCTCAAGGTCCGGTACCGCCAAGACTTTATGGACTCCCTAAGGTCACAAAGATGGGGTGCCGTTACGTCCCATTGTCAGTAACATCAGAGCACCTACATATTTGTTGGCCAAATACTTGACGCGAATATTAAGGCCTTATGTGGGTAAATGCCCTCATCACATCCGTAATTCCGTGGATTTTGTTAAACGTCTTAACAGCTTCAGGCTGGATGAGTCAGATATCATGGTGAGTTTTGACGTCGTTTCGTTGTTTACGAGGGTGCCCCTTCGAGAGTCACTAGATTTGATTGACCAGAAGTTTGACGAGAAGACCACCGAACTTTTTAGGCATGTCTTGACCTCCACGTATTTTGTTTTCAATGGCGAATTCTACGAACAAACGGAGGGAGTCGCCATGGGTAGCCCACTCTCCCCTGTGGTCACAAATTTGTACATGGAGAATTTCGAGGAGGAAGCCCTGGCATCATCTGAATGGAAACCTACTTGCTTTTTCCGTTACGTGGACGACACTTTCGTCATCTGGCCACATGTTATGGATAAAATCCTTGACTTCCTTACACATCTGAACTCCATACACCCCAACATCAAATTCACTAAGGAGACTGAAACGGAGGGTAAATTGCCGTTCCTTGACGTCATGGTCAAGAGAAGAGCTGATGGCACCCTGGGTCATAGTGTATATCGGAAGACAACGCACACTGGTGTGTATTTACACGCAGACAGCTGTCACCACCCTTCACAGAGGAATGGGGTACTTAAAACTCTAGTACATAGGGCGCGCACTATCTCAGACGTAGAGAGTCTACCCCAGGAATTGGAACACTTGAGAACTGTCTTTCGAAAAAATGAGTACTCAGAGTGGCAGATTCAGCGGACTCTCCGCCAAACCACTACTTCACAACCTGTGGAAACGGAGGAAAACACGAGGGAGGATGTAGGCACTGCGTTCGTTCCATATACGGGCGCACTTTCGGGGAAGATCGCCCGCATTTTGAAAAAACACCAGGTTGGAACTGTTTTTTGTCCGCCGAATAAAATTCGTGCACTGGTGGGGAGCGTTAAAGATGATCTCGGTTTGAGGAAGGCCGGCGTGTACCAGATTCCGTGTCAGTGTGGAAAGTCATATATTGGACAGACGATGCGTACCGCCAAGGATCGATGCGTTGAACACCAGAGGCACACACGATTGATGTATCCGAGCAAGTCGGCGGTCGCTGAACGTTGTTTGTCGGAGAATCATGCGATGGACTATGAAGGCACTAGGATTCTGGTACAGACGTCGAAATACTGGGACTGCGTCGTTAGAGAGGCCATTGAAATTCGCACAAGTGACGACCTCATAAACCGTGACTGTGGCTATAATCTTAGCAAAGTTTGGGAACCAGCGATTGGGTTAATTAAGAGTAAATCTAGCAAACGTAACGAAGTGACGACCACGGCGGACAGAGTCTTCACACCGACGCCATCTCAGACGCCGATGCATTCGGTTCCACTGCACGGCCGCGGCGCGGGGCGCGGACAGCGGAGGGGTCGCTCCGCGGCCCGAGGGTATTTAAATCGCCCGCTACCGGGCTAGAACCCAGTCCCCTTCGAGCAGCCGTAGCGTGCGCATCTCCGTGCCGGCGCTTTTCCAGGAGCTCTGTCCGTCAGTTCACCTGATGATGGCGACATGTATGATCACCGAAATATTGTGCCCGTTGGACACTATAGACCGGCAGTACACCCGTGGATATTTCAATTTTCTATCGTCTGCAGATTCACTTTTCAGCACCGTTTTCTGACTTATAGAAACGGATCGAGAACACGAATTTTTTCTCTTATGCTTTGGCATCTTTCTTGTTAGTTTTATTTTTCAAACAGCAATATGCACTTACTTTTTTTTTTATTATTCGTACGCTTGCTGCAGAAAAACAACAGAAGAATGTGTATGACGTTTCGCTGTAGATATCCTCTTTGCTATATAGTGTCAAAAGTCATCGCTGGTCTTCAGTGCGAATTTTATATAAGCCGACGACTTTCAACTACTATATCATCCACTCTCTTATAGCTATCGACACGGAACTCCTTATCAAGTTGTCAGTATTTTGATCCTAAGCACTTTCCAGTGTTTAAAGTGAGATCATTCGTGAATTTCCAGTGTAGTTAATGCTCTGTTAATGTATGGGTGTGTTTCCCAGTGTTTTATCTTTGAGTCTTTTTATCTTTGAGCATCTGTTGATGGACGTATTTATCCACATTTTACGGATTTTTGTTCGCCACACTCACCCACCGCCACATACCGCGACCAAAATACCATAGTGCACACCGCGAACCGAAAGGCTACTCTCATGCATAACCGCCGTTAGTCTGCAGTGAATAATTTTGGCTACCAAGTGAAATATACTGACACACGTCCGACATTCCATTTTTATATATGTATATTGATTTTACCAAATATGACGTGTTTTAGATGAATCTTCTAAATGTTCAGATGTTTATTCAGCCTATGGTACTTAACTGCTGGGTCATCAGTCCCTAAACGTACTAACTACTTATGAACTAACTTATACTAAAGACAGCACAAACATCCATGCCCGAGGTGGGGAACGGCCACAGGCATCTGAGCTTCGCGTCAACGAACCATCAAAGCACCAAAAACATACATGAAGGGTCGATGTAGCCTTAATGGCGGATTTGCCGATGCGGAAGGCGAGGTATGTAGTAGCTCCATTGTCTTTGCTTCGGGACCATTTGTTCGTAACCGCCAGAACTCGAGTAGCCAGGCGCTGGCGTCTGTAGGTGCTCCATCGCCAATGTTAAAAGCGGCGTTTCCCCTCGCCCCTCCCTACCGCGGAAGCGCCCATCTGCTGCCTCCAGGGGGTTCAGAAGAGAATTTGAACCTCAGCCGCTCATGCGCATTGCAGTTATGCGGCCACTGCCGCGTACATTGAGCGGCCGCGCTACGGCTCGTATAAGTGCTATCTCCGCGACGTAAAACGTTCTTTTGTGCGATAAAAATACATTGAATGTACCTAGCACTGAACTCGTATTCGGGAGGTCGGTGGTTCAAATCCACCCCTTGCCATCCTGATTTAGGTTTTCCGTGATTTCCCTAAATCACTCCAGGCAAAGGGCCCGGCCGATTTCCTTCCCTGTCCTTACCCAAAACTGGCAAACACACTTAGTGAAACACCCTGTATAATGATCTGATACAATAACGAAAAGAAGAATCATAAATTCTAGCCGTGGTGGAGTAGCCGAGCGGTCTAAAGCGTTTCGCTGCGGAGCGCGCGGTTGCTCGCCGTGTAGGTTCGAGTCCTCCCTGGGACATGGGTGTGTGTGTTTGTCCTTAGGTTAGTTTACCTAGGTTTAAGTAGTTTAAGCTACGGACTGATGACCACACAGTTGGGTCCGATAGATTTACAAACATTTGAACATTTGATAAATTACAAACACTTTTTATTTTATTTATTTATTTGCCTTTTTCTCCCACGTCGAGCTTTTTCCCGGGGTTCTCTGAACCAGTGAACACTTAGGACGCGGGACCATTGCTTTCAGCACCATAAAGAATGCTAAAAAGTAGTCTGTCTTTTAATTGCATGTGACGTGTGTGTCATCTGCGGTAATCTTCTCGAAATAATTCCCATTCTCTGCACTTCAAAGCTCTTTCCCTGTTGCAGCGGATATTTATTGCCTCCTTTACAGGCAGTAGAAGGAAGTACAAACGAGCCCCTCTCCCGCAGTAGCCGATGTATGGCGTTTGGTGAGGGTCGCTATAAAGGCGAGAGGCGGTCTCGTCGCGTCTGCAGTGGCATACCCGCCCGGCTGTTGTCGCCTGGCAACGGGTAGCGGTTATTGGACGTCACAGGATCAGCAGTCTGGCGGCCGCAAGGGCAGCAGTTCCGCTCTGGGCCTCGCCTACAATCGTTGGAGGGGGGGGGGGGGCAAGCAGGAAGCCAGCGCGCCGTGGGTGACTCGCTGGCAGCGTCACGTGACCGCCCTTTCAGAGCAGCCATTATGAGCCCGACACAGGCGCCGCTCACTGGGACCAGAGCTGAAGCGGTCTTAGGCGGGCAATAGCGACCACGCAGCAGCACGGCTGCTTAATATGAACGATCCGGAATGCCACGCTGCAAGCCTTCCTCCACAGCCCGCTGAACTGGTAACAGCCGATATCTGCCAGAGAGCAGATTGTGGGCCAGCTAACATTGGTACCATGCAAGAATAAGCTGTCAAAAAGGAAACGTGAAATAGAAAAGGTCAGATTGTGTAATAGCTCAGTGTTTTGGCCCACTTTAGGTTACGGTAGTAACACTAAAAATACGCCTTTGCGATCGTCTTTTGATAGCTCGAATTTTAAATGAAAATAACTGCTTAACCATTCATCTGACACGAAAATTGAATAACCTAATTTGTAGACGAGAAAATTCTCTACATCATTGCTCTATTATGTTTTTTTCATATCTCGTATCGTTTCGTAGATATTTGCAAAAATAACGGCGATTTTGGTATGTCTGTCTGTCTCTCTGTCTGTCTGTCCGTAACTTGTTCCCTATTTTAAGACGAACCGTTCAACCGATCAGCACCAAATTTTACAGACATAATTGTGGGCCACCAGAGACCAGAACCTCCCTTTTTCAAATTTTTCGGACAAAAAATACGGTAGTAATACAAAAAAAGCTGTTTGTAATATAATTGTAATTACAAACGAACCATTCATCTGGCACGAAAGTTAAATAGCGTAATTAGTAGAGGGGAAAATTCTCTACAACTTCGCTCTATTGTGTTTTTTTCATATCTTGCACCGTTGCATAGATATTTGCAAAAATAACGGCGATTTGACAATGTCTGTCTGGCTGTAACGTATTCCCACTTTTTAGGTCGAACCGTTCAACCGATCGGCACCAAATTTTACAGACATAATTGTTGGTTACCAGAGACCAGAACCTCGCTGTTCGAATATTTCGGACAAGAAATACGTTAGTAATAACAAAAAAAAACCGTTTGTAATGTTAGTATAATTGAAAATAAACCGTTCATCTGACGCGAAAATTGAATAAACCAATTTGTAGAGGAGAAAATTCTCTACAACTTTGTTCCTTAATGGTTGTTTTTTTTTCATATCTCGTATCGTTTGAGAGATATTTGCTAAAATAACGGACTTTTGACACCCTCCATTGAATTAACGAAAACCAGCCGTTCGCAGATGTCACATGACATTCCTCGCCCGGAACTCTCTGTGGCATATGCCATCTTGCGTGGCGTATTTGAAGAGTTCCTTATTGTAACTAACACGTTGTCATTTTAAAGATATGGCGCACTGAAGAATTAATAAAAACACGTCGTACTTCGTAAGATAAACGATAATCTAGTGTCTACAAATGCCATATTAGCATCAGTTAACAATGGCCATCAATAGTATGAGATTAAAGATGACACCTCATAGCTGTTAGGCTTAGCGTAGTGGGCAATGCGTTGGACTGTGACGCTGAAGGTAAGTGGTTCGGAACCCGCCTAGACCAGTCACTGTCTCTTATCGAAGTTACCGCCATAAATGGTAGCGTAGTCTAAATACCAAGAAAGTGGTGACCCACTGCAAATCATCCACAATCACACATCACACTAAACAACTCTCCCCGACCCAACCCTCATAGCCAACAAACATAGCCTTGTACCCTTACTGATTCTTCCAAATCTCTCTCAATGCCAGAGACATATGTTCTGTCAAATGGCTTAACTATCATCCCCACTACTTTGTTCGAAGATCTCCTCGCGTTTACCGGAAACCTTAACTGGAAATGTAAATTAGGACCCTGTGGCAGAATCACAACTCTGCCTTGAACGATTCGCTCTCTCAGAGGGATCCCCTTGGTCAACCCTTGCAGGCGTTCTAGGAATTCCCCTCTTTCAGTATTGCCCCTCTAATCCTCCATGAATAACACAGCAACAAATTCCAACATAAGCCCACTTGCTTTCGTGAGAGCTTCCTCCCAGCAGAAGTCACAGACTTAGTATTGACGAAGAGGACTATGTGGCAGAGAAACTGCGTCGCCTCTCGAACATCCCTGCCTACAAACGGCAAGAATCTTCGAACCATTCGTTTTGCAAGCAAAATTAAATATAAATAAATGTGTTTATAAGAAAGATGAGTGAACTGGAAAAATGTCCGAATCATTCGACTCCACATCGAATTTTTTCACCATAATGAAAATGCCTGTGCTATAATAACAGACCACAACAGGAAATACAGTTTCGCCTCTGTTTATAATTTCTTAATTTCATCGAAGTTGCCTGCAATAGATACAAATGTACGTAAATATTTTCTCATGAATAAGTTGTAGTTTAATATCACTGAACCGGGGAAATTCGGCTGTTTTTACATTTATTTCATGATTATTTATGTCTTTCGATATTTTGCTGATGCTTGGAACACAAAACTTACAGAAACTATTTGGTTAATTACATAGAAAAATAATTATAAAGAAACATTATTCTTACGGCACCTTGCCCACCACTAGGGGCGCCAGTATCGTTACATCTGTCAGTTGGTAACAACTTGCATAGCAGTGAGTGTCGCGACTTGTTCGTTAAACTGTCATACCATCGCCCCCCCCCCCTCCCCCCATGTCCACAATTATTTATTGGTCCATTGGTCCATTCTATCTGATAAACAAGCAATGGGACTTTTTAAAATTACTTTACGAACGTAAAATATGTATCCAGTTAAAATTAATGATTTTGAAATCAAACGGTTAATGATCTCAAATGGTAGGCTACGGTTCCACTTGATTTTGTAAAGCGTAGCCCGATGCTTTGGTGTGGGCACCAATTATATATTCATGTAATACGAGTTTATTTAATGGGAACATTGTTACCAAAAAGAGGGGGACGCGTACGAAAAAAAGGAAGCACGGAAGTGTGGGGGCCGTTGCTATTACTCGCGCAACTTAAGTTGACTCACGGACGCTAGCTGATGGCAGAGATCGTGACGGTATTTTCCACTTCCCGTCGTTCCCCTCAGCCACTACGTTGACTATCAGCTTAGTTTGGAAGAGTAATATACGAACTACTAGACTGCTAAATTGGAAGTCCTTGCAGTATTTAAAGAAAAGATGCTAGAACGTATTTTGCATTGAGCACAACCAGGATTAATTTCTAGAAAATATTTCAAGGTAACAATTGAATCGGTCGGTGGAGAAAGGAACTAAGTCACTTTTTGGTGATTTTCACTTTTTTTACATAAATGCAGTAAACAGACCAAGATACACCTTGCCGTGATGAAAGGAACTAAGTTTGGCTTCTTCCTGTGGGAATAACATGAGGTCGATTTTATACGTACTGAGGAGAAAGGAATCAAGTCAGTGACTTAGTTCCTTTCTCCGCCGCACGTCGCATCCCGTCAGTAGATTTTACTGTCAGTGAGCTTGTTCTACATCAGCTACATGCTAGATGTCGTTGGCCCTGCGGCATGCAGGTGCAGAAAGCGCAACAAAACAGTAATTTGGCGCCAACTTCGTCAGGTGTCACGATTATTGTTGAGTGTTGTAAGTGATTGAATACCGTCTTTCAAAATGTCAAAAGGACATGTGTGGAAGAAATCCAAGCGTAACAAAAATTCCGGAAAATGTAATAAATTTGATAGTACCCAGTATCGCATCTTTCCCACTCAAAGAAACTCACTATGCTGGGAAGGAAATGAAATACCTAGATGTAAGCTTGGATCTGAAAACTTTGCACGATATGTTCCTTAAGAAATATCCAGACGTCAATGTGAAACACGAGTTCTATAGGAAACATTTTCATGAAAATTACAAAGTGCGAATATTTTGGAAACTGATCAAACACATTATTGGAGAAGACAGTGAGATTTTTTTTGAAGCGATTTTGAAATGGCTAACTTCAAGTGATAACTCACTGTGATGTGAACTATTCCGATGTTTGAATTCTATTAAATAGTTGTCTTCATCTTCAGCTGAAGATAATTTACCAATAAATTTGAGATTTAATCCAGAAATGTGTATCTCTGAATGTATTATACTCTCGAAAAGTACTAATTCCTTCGTTGACTGGAGAAAGGAACTATGGTACAAATTTCAAATATTTTTAATCAGAAGATACTTTGTAGAATATATAAAAATTATTTTCATTCACAGTATATATGGTTAGAGTACAGCAAATGTCGAAAATTTCAATGCAATCTGTTAAATAGTTTAAGAATAAATCAATTTTTTGTCTCTCCTGAAAAATACAAAAAAGTGACATAGTTTCTTTCTCCAGCGACCGATTCAATTATTTTCGCTAATAAAGATCCACGTTAGTCACAAACACTAACATGCACAGAACACAGATTGCTCGATTTATGCCTATAAAACGTATGTCTGTAATTAGATACGTTCAAGCCACACAACCAACTGGCATACCACATATTTTTGCACTACCTTTCGTGTCAATCGATGGATTGTTGTCTTCCAGGTAATAATTCTTCAGCTCTTGTCTAAATAGTATATTCTACTGAAAACAATTCAGCAGAAAACCACTGGAAAGGACTGAAAATTATTTTAAAATTATTATATTGTATTTGTGACAATCCTATAACATATTTTCTACGTATTTTTGTGCTGGTTAAGCGACGTCCATAACAAATTGCGTAACATGCAAATAAATTTTATAACAAATTGAAAAAAATTTCCAGCTTACTCAGAAATACTGCACTGCCTTTCATAACTGTTAGTTGTTAACCCTTCGTACTCAACTGGAGTCACGTAACATGATTCATAGGGGTAGAACATCATTTCACTTTGACTTATAAGCAGATAGTGGATTTGAAAACAGGATTCAGTTCCTGATAAACATTTTGTTCCCAACGCAATTCAAAATGCAAAGGATGTTCAAAAAGACTTGCCAATTTTTTTTATTTTTTTTATTTTATTTTATTTTATTTTATTTTATTTTTTTTTTTTTTTCAAAGGAGAATGATATTTTTTGTGGACGTACTTGGAGCATTTAGCTATACATTGAGTCTAGTCACTGTAGTCCCTATCAACTGTGATGCATTTGGCGCAACCATCTTTCCATAATGTAAATGCATTTGGGTGATTGACTATTATACCTTTATACCTTTAGAAGGCATTTGACAATGTTGATTGGAATAAACTCTTTCAAGTTCTGAAGCAAACAAGAGTAAAATATAGGGAGCGTAAGGTTATTTACAACTTATACAAAAACCAGACAGCGGTTGTCAGAGTTGAAGGGCATGAAAGGGATGCAGTGGTTGGGAAGGGAGTAAGACAGGGTTGTAGCCTTTCTCCGATGTTATTCAATTTGTACATTGAGCAAGCTATAAAGGAAAGCAAGGAGAAATTTGGAGAAGAAATTAAAATTCAGGGTAAAGAATTAAAAAAAATTTGCGTTTTGTTGACGACATAGTAATTCTGTCAGATACAGCAAAGGACCTGGAGTAGCAATTGAACGGAATGGACAGTGTGCTGAAAGGTGCATATAAGATGAAGATTAACAAGAGCAAAACTAAGGTAATGGAATGCAGTGTAAGAAAATCAGGTGATGCTGAAGGAATTAGATTAGGTAACGAAACAATAAAGGAGGTAGATGAGTTTTGTTACTTGGGCAGTAAAATAACAAATGATGGTCGCAGTACAGAGGATATAAAATGCAGAATGGCAATGGGTAGAAAAGCGTTCTTGAAAAAGAGAAATTTGTTAACATCGAATATTGATTTAAGCCTAAGGAATTCCTTTCTGAAGGCATTTGTATGGAGTGTTGCCTTGTATGGGAGTGAGACATGGACGATAAACAGTGCGGACAGGGAGAGGATTGAGGCTTTTGAAATATGGTGCTACAGAAGAATGCTGAAGATTAGGTGGGTGGATCGCGTAACTAATGAGGAGGTACTGAACGGAATTGGGGAGAAAAGAAATTTCTGGCATACCTTGACTAAAAGAAGGGATAGATTGGTAGGACACATTCTTAGACATCAAGGAATTGTGAATTTAACGTTGGAGGGAAGTGTGTGGGGTAAAACCCGCAGAGGAAGACCAAGAGATGGATACAGTAAGCAGATTCAGACAGATGTAGGTTGCCGTTCTTATGTGGTGATGAAGAGGCTTGCTCAGGATAGGGTATTGTGGAGAGCTGCATCAAACCAGTCTCCGGACTGAAGACCACAACAACAACAAACCTTTGCTAGATAGAGGAAATAAGGTGTTTCTCGACATCAAATGTTTTACCGCGTAGGTGGGCCTCCAGACGGAGGATGAAGAACAATTTTCCAACCCATTTTCCTGTTATTCTCCTTCGTCATGACGACTGTATGGCATTTTCATGGTGTAGTCTGATGAGCTGACCATGAAGCTGTGGTCTGTGGTAGGGATGGAAAAAACCGACCGGTTAAAACCGATATCGGTATCCGGTACGACTACTTCCTGTGATAGTGGTTCAAAAGGTGTTTTTTGTAAATAATTTAAAAAAATTAAAACTAGTAGACCCTAGTATTTAGGGCTATTCCTAAAATTTCCACTGCTGTTAAATATTATGTCATCGCAGTAATTAAGAAAAGCGCTCAATGACAATTTAGGAACAATCCCGGCAGTCAGAAACGCGCAACAAACGCGTGGCATAAGAACTTAAGAACTGGTGCAAATGTTCAAATGTTCAAATGTTTGTAAAGCTTATGGGACTTAACTACGGGGTCATCAGTCCCTAAACTTACAAACTACTTATGAACTACTTACGAACTAGGACGGCACAAATATCCATGCCCGAGGGGGGATTCGAACCCCCGACCGTAGTGGCCGTGCTGACCGTGACTGGAGCGCCTCAGTCACCTCGGCCACCGCGGCCGGCAGAACTGGTGCAGCTATTGAGGCATCGATGCACCTGTTGCCGTGTGGCGTGGCCTATTAGACGACGCGCGTGTACAAGACTTGCCTCCGTCTGGTCATGCGGCAGTTCCTTGCTGTCGTCGCCAGACATCGGTTGTCTTAAATGGCACCATCTCGAGTGTGGAAGTACTTCACCAAATACGGGAGCAGTGAAGTACAATGCTCCATTTGTTTTAAAATGCTGAAAACTGGTGGAGGTACTACAAACATGCTGTGTTATTTAAGGAGAAAGCATCCAAAATGTTTCTTGGAAGAGAAGGTAAATTCCATTCATATACCTATTATGTAAGCTCGGAATAATAACTTTTAATGTATTATCATATTGTTATGCTAACAAGTTTTATTAACGTGATTCCGTGAAAACTAGGGGCTTTTTTAATAACCAAAATGGGTTTAGGTAACATTGATTTATGGTGCCTCGCGCGGTAGCCGTACGGTCTGAGGCTCCATGTTACGGACTGCGCGGCTGCTCCAGTCGGAGGTTCGAGTCCTCCCTTCTCCCTCGGTCATGGGTGTGTATGTTGTCCTTAGCGTAAGTTAAAGTTAGATTAACTAGACCGATGGCCTAAGCAGTTAGGTTCATAAGAAATCACACCCATTCGAACATTCTTTGATCATGTGGTACACGGCTTTCCTAGTTCGGTTTGCGTAAATTTACACTGACAACAATCATACTGTTAGTCGGAACTGTGACTTTATTTTTCGAAATACTTCTGCAGCACTGATTGAAGTTCATTTACTGACTGTAACTTTTATATATTGTGTATATAAAGAGATATTCGTATGCGCTGGCTCACAAGTTCAACTTACAGAGTGGTTGGCTCAATATTCGCAACTGCCGGATGAAAATACTAAGCCAGTAAATCTGTATGCTTCGTATATCGTCTTCTGTGGACACCTGGCTAGGCTTACACACACTCATGAAGTCGTAGTATTGGGAGGGGATCTTGCAAAATATGGAAATACTAGTGATTTGTCGAATAACGTAAGTTTACCTAAATGTTAACTAAATTTGGTAAGTTTCGGTTTCGGCCGAAACTTGAAGAACCGAAAATTCGATTACGGTTTCAGTTTCGGCAGCAAAATATGTTTCGGTCGAATTCTACTGGAAACAATAGAAATAAAAAACCGAGAACTGGTTATTTAAAAAACCGGTTATCTTGAGCAATTTTTACAGTGCTGTTAAACTGAAGATGAAAGAAGCGGTATAACCGAAAACCTGTTGTTTCAGCAATAACCGCCATCCCTAGTCTGTGGGTCTTGATTCCCAGTCGCAGCTTGTCCAATGACAAACAGTAACCATCCCAGTTATGGTGGTGCCAGCTTCCAAAAGTCAACGAAAATAACACCACGCTGATCGTTTCGGCCTGCTGTTCCTAAAAGTCTTGGTTTCTTCTTCCGAGGGGAACTCGAATGATGCCACTGCTTATTGGGTTTTCCTCTCAGGTTTGTACAAAAACAACCATGTTTCATCCTGCGTAATGACGCCGTCAAAACACTGTTTCCACTCTTCAGTAAGGATGTTCATGAGACCCTCACACACATTTTTGATAATCGTTTTCATTTCTCTCGACAATAATCTAGGCACCGAACGTGTACAGATTTTTCTGTACCCTAGTGACTGTATAGTCACAATAAACAATGAGAAACGAGTAATTTCAGCAAGCTGTCGTGTCGTCACACATCAGTGATTTTGATGATTTGATCGTTGGTATCCTCATTCACATCACTCAGTGCCGTCGATGGCCTACAGCATCGTGGATTGTCCAGCAGAGAGATTTCTCCTTGTTTAAACCTCTGCAACCACCACTGGATATTGCTACGATCCACTGTGTCCTCCCCACAAACAGGGAGCAACTTCCTGTGAATCGATGTGGCAGAGTCATCGCCGCTCTTGAAGGGGAACTCCAGCAACGAATGTTGTCACAACCTGACATCTACTTCACAGTCCATTATGGCTCACCTGTAAAGAAAAGAAAATACCAACTTATAACTAAAGTATTTTCAAAATAAATTTTACAGATGCACTGCGAATGTTTCGTTACTCCGGATATTTGAGTGTCCCTTTCTTTCAAGTTCTACGTGATTGTGGTTCTCCAAATGATGCAACAACTGAAAGTATGACAGTGACTTTAATTATCCGTCTCCGTAGGTATCTGTTACTAAAAGTACCAGTACTCGTTACAAACGTATCGTTTCTCATAACCAGCACCCTTCAGAAATATGGCTGCTACACTGCCCTTGAAACTGTAACTAACTTCATATATATACGCTGAAGTAATGTTAACAGTATATAACATACCTACGGATACGGATAATTAACGTCACTGTCATACTTTCAGTTACTGCATTGGGAGAACCACAATCACGTTGAACTTGAACGACAGGGAGACCGAAATACCCAGAGGAATGAATCATACACAGAGCATCTGTAGCGTATTGAACATGTAATATATAGCTTCCCTACGGAAGACCTACAGCGAGAAGGAAAATTTTATGCTGTGCTGTAAAAAATTGTTTACCGCCGTTCATTGTGAGGTAATACGGCCTTTTAAGCAAATAATTTTTTCTATGTACATTCTTTTCTCAGTTATATAATTTTAAAAATAATAGTTTACAAACATATGGGCTGTTTTGTTTTGTTCATTGTAGTCAGATAATGGAAAAGTTGTGTTTTTACCTACCTATTGCTCATTTCCAGTTCGAAACCATGCAAAATACTGTCGTTGAAGCTTCTGACCTTAGACCCCAACTAATTCGCCGATTAATTTTAAGCGATTATAATTCGCAATCATTAAATTAGTTTAAGTAGTTTGAAAGTCTAGGGGGCAGTGACGGAAGGGGGAAGAGAACAAGGAAATGCCGCGGTAGAGTAGCCGAGCGGTCTAAGGTGCCTCGCTGCGGAGCGCGCGGTTGCTCGCCGTAGGAGGTTCGAGTCGCCCTGGGGCATGGGTGTGTGTGTGTTGTCCTTAGGTTAGTTTACCTTAGTTTGTTTGTAAGGTACGGACCGATGACCACGCAGTTTGTTCCGATAGATTTACAAACGTTTGAACAAGGAAATTGACATAAAGAGCAGTTGTAGATTGAGAAGGGAAGCGTGATTAGCGGTTAACGTCCCATCGACAGGTTGGTCACAAGAGACAGCTCGGATTTTTTTTTTTTTTTTTTTTTTTTTTTTTTTTTTTTTTTTTTTTTTTTTTAAATGGGAAGAAAATAGATAGCGCCATTTCAAATAAAGCACCCTGGAATTTTCATCCAACGATTTAGAGATATTACGGAAAACCTAAATCAGAATAGCCGGAAGTCTTCCGAATTCGAATCCAGTTCACTAGGCAGACTTGGTGGGGCATTTGTTGGGGGTTGAGGGGGAAGAGTTGATAATAGAGATTAATGGATAAAGAGGGGGAGAACTATACGCAGGATGGAGAAGGTAGGAAAATAGAATAGGAGGAGGGGACGATTTATTACGTAAAACAAATTCTGATACAAATTGAGCAATTGCGAAGAAACGTTGTGTTCGCTAGTTATTGATAGAATAAGGAGATAAGGACGTTTTACACATTAGTGCCATATCTGACCACAGCGGTCTCGAATATGTTCCTGTCGCCTGCATTTGTTGAAGTATTGAAGCGGCACCTGCTACCCTCTATCTTACAGTATGAGTGTGGCGATCGTGCACTGAAGAGATGCGATTCTATCGTTCCTAGTTTCCTCAGTGATATGTGGAACGCTCTGTGAGAACGTGTCATAGCAGTTACGTGATTTTATTCGGGTATTTTTTTATATATTTAAATATATTTTTATTTCAATAACATCAAATATTTTGGTAAAAAAACAGTATTGGTTGCATAAAATTGATGTTTCAGTTATACATGACGCGTTTTACCTCTTCTGGGCATCATCAAGCAATGATTTTTTTTTTCATAAATATCAGTTACGGTTGCTGTACTAGCGTCACAAAGATATGGAGTGGAGTGATTTTAGTAACATCTAATATAGCGTAATAATGATACATAGTTGACCGCGCGGTCTAACACCCCATGCTACGGACTGGGCGGCCGTATCTGCCGGAGGTTCGAATCTTCCCTCGGACATGAATGTGTCTTTTGTCCTCACTGAAAGTTATTTTAAGTAATTTGTAAGTCTAGGGACTGATGAACCAGCGGTTTCGTCCAATAGGTTTCCAAACATTTGAACATAATTCATAGACATTGGGCATTTCAAGGGGTAAATATACTAATTTTCAGGCGTATTTCAGTCTTCGCTTGCCAAGCGCGAACGAAATAAGTTTAGTGGAAGAACTTTGAAACACCTCCACTAAATGAAGTGACTGCGTACCATTCGAATTGTGAAAGTTGTTTATGTCCCGCAATAACGTACTAAGGGCCCAACTTTATTAATTTCTACATTTTGAGGTATACTTTCATTATCTGTGGGTTTAAACTTTTTTTTTATTTTGCGATTTTAGGGCGCACAACTGCTGATGTCATTAGCGCCCGAATCAAAACTGAGATATACTGAAGGATAATAAGCCTATATGAAAACAGCTAAAATATAGGGTAAAAAACAAAAGAAAGGGCTAAATGTCCTATGACATATTAGTCGATAAAATTCAAGAATCGAGCAGCAGCTCGTGCGTCAGCAGATAAAATTTCTTACAGGATATTCGGTAGATTCAGTGCAATCCGAACAGGAGTAAAATTTGGACAAGACAATAAAACATGGCGCACCGTCAGCGGGTCACCACAGGAACATAAAGGTGCGGGGTCACCAATTAACAAGTGGAGGTGGCTGAACCGGCAATGTCTGATCCGCAACCGGGTCAAGATGACTTATGCTCGTCGCGAGCGGCGTGAGGGGGTCTTCCAAACTACCGGGAGCGGTTTAATGGTTCTAAGCTTATTATTTGTAAGCGAAGACCACACATTATGCCACGACGATACAATGCGACAGGAAAGAGCCCCTCGAATATCATTCGATGGGACACAGTACGTAGCTGTCCGAAGTAGAAGTGTTGCAGCCTTGGCCGCAACATCAGCGACCTCGTTACTAGGCACGCGTGCGTGGCCAGGTACCCACAGGAGGTGATCGCGTGGGTTTAAACTGTTGCATTAATAATTTTCAAAATGAGATGCCAAGATCGCACATTAATAATTTATTCACGGACTGGCAGTTTCGGTGAACTGTGTCACCATCATCTGGTCAGATACATATTACAAGCTGGTCATCATGTTAAAAATTTTGTATAAAATTACAAGGTGACCAGCTTGTAACATGTATCGGACCAGATGATGGTGACACAGTTCACCGAAACCGGTAGTCAGTGAATAAATTATTAATGTGCGATCTTGGCATCTCATTTCGAAAATTATAAAACGATCAGATCGCCTTCAAACCCGACTATGTCAGGTAATCTGTTGCATTAATGTTGGATGGCTGTTCTGCGAAGATTTCCCATTAACGGTTGCCGCTAGCGCCTCGTTCTATCGTAGTTCGGTGCTTCCTCAGGGATTTGTATGCTTTGGTATCTGCTTTTCCACCAAAGCATTACCAATTTGCTGGGCAAATGGCGGTCGGCATAGTTCGCGGCGGACTTACCAACATAATCTCCGGTCCAGAGGGATGACTACAGCGATCTCTCTGGACCGCGAGCGGCAATTGTCTCGGCAGGTGGGTAGAGGTTTGCAGTGATGGAGGCTAGGCTCCTTGGGCAGCTTCCGATGGGAGGCCCAGGGAGCGTTTCAAAAATGTTTGTTAATCTTATGGGACTTAACTACGAGGTCATCAGTCCCTAAACTTACAAACTACTTACGAACTACCTTATTCTAAGGACGAAACAATATCCATGCCCGAGGGGGGTATTCGAACCCCCGACGGTAGTGGCCGTGCAGACCGTGACTGGAGCGCCTCAGTCCCCGCTGCCACCTCGGCCGGCCAGGGAAGTGTGCGCAGCAGTCTACTGTAGACCGGACTGGCGAGTACATCGTCGAAATTTGCTGTGGGCTAGGCATGTTATTAGGTCGTGCTGTATTTTCTGGTCAGGCAATGTTAGGGTGTTCTTTAGATTTTGTACGACTGTATCTTTCGCAATGCGTGACGAATTATTTTAGTCACCAAAATCCGTGTGGTTTTCTGTAAATTCAATTTGATTTATTTCAACTTGGAACACGTGTGTGGCCTTCAGCCAATGTTCAGTGTTTTGTTGTTCATTCTCTCTGTAACTAATGTTTTTCATTTTTGGAATTTAATAAGGAATTTGCCTTTCTTTCGGTGAACCGTGGCACCACGTGTTCTTGGTAACGATCGTTTTGGCCTTCAGTCATGCTACTGTTTTCTTTGCTCTTAAGATATACCTTCTTTAAATTCTCGCGTACGCTTTTCTGTGGTGAAATCTATTTTTCTGTCGCGTACTTCCGTCTTGGCTAACACTGTAGCACTGTAACACTTTCTCTCGCATCTGCTTCCTAACGTCTTTCCTCACAGCGATTTTGCCCAATGTGTCAGTTTTTGTTAGCTAATTTCGGTGTCGTCTTTTTCCTTGATCATGCGACCACGCGTTTCATGAATTGTAAACCACTGCCACTCCAGTACCATGATCCGACAGAGCGAAGTATATCCTTGTCAGTGTGCTATGCCATCCGCTATGTTCGCCCGAAGCTAGCCTCATGATTTTTCTACATTTCGCTTTGCTGTGTCGCTGCCGCTGCTCGAATAAGTAAAGGAAGGAAGCTTGGACTTTTAACGACCCATCGGCAGCGTGGTCATTAGAGACGGAGCTCACGCTTGGAGTTTTTGCGTAAGGATGTAGAAGGAAATCGGCCGTGGATGGAAATCGGCCGTGCCCTATCAAAGTAATCAACCCGGCATTTGCCTGGAGTGATTTAGGGAAATCACGGAAAACCTAAATCTAGATGGCCGGAGGTGGATTTGAACCACCGTCTTTCCGAATGCGAGTCCATTGTGTTACCACTGCCCCACTTCCCTCGTAACGCTCGAGAAAGTGTCTTGATCGCTATCCGTACCTGTGAGTCTAATATAAATGTGTGACTTGTTCCCCGATGTGATTTCTACTTTATCTGAACTTTCGCCCCACAGTCGGAAATGACTACATGTATGGGCAGTAGATGTCGTTTTATCAACTTTGTGCAAGGTGTGTGCTTTTATTGTGCTTAAAACTGTCTCCCCATTTTACCAGAATCGCTCTCAGAATAGATTACAATTTCATTTGAATTTTTCCTGTCACTCATTTCAGTGCCCCTTCCCACCTTTTGTTTAATCTTGGATAATGCCTTCTGGAGACAGCAATCATTCCCTTGCGCTAGTTTAGGTCACATGTCAGCAAGTTATGCAGCTCTGGATTTCACACTGAGATAAGTTTCTATTTAATGTTTTCTAATCCCTCCCTGTTAAACTGCAGAGAGCTTTGAGTTGATTTTACCTACTAGCAGTGTGTTGCAGTTAAAGTTTTGCATCAGCCAGCCACAAACAGCGGGATTTCAACCTTGTGAATCTGGAAGCAGTAATAGCTCAAATTACGAGGAGGAATTAGACACTGCATACTGCAAAAATCATATGAAGTACCTCCAAAATTCAGTTTCAGGAGACTTTTGGAGAAGGTTAAAAAATGCTACATTCTTCCACCGAAACTGAAACGGAAAACTAATAGCCTCGTCAACAGTTTATATGTACAATATGTCCCGAAAAATATATGAAATGGGTTTTGAAACTAAATTTGCTTTTCTTCATTCTTTCATAGGCCCCATTTTAATGTTTAAGATGTCCATTTTTATTTTTTTATTTGCCGTTAAATATATGATCGGTTACAGATACTTTTGGAATTAAACTATTGTATGCAAAGACATTTATTTAAAACAACCTCCGATGTCGATAGACCACTGCATGCTAGTAACGTGAGAAAAAACAGATAGGTGAGGACTACGCAGTACGATAAAGCTACTATCAAAACCTCAAAAGAAACCACGAAATGAATTCTCCGTAATCCAGTGAACAGCGTGGTGGTTGCCACGTATGGGGCTCGGCTTCGATTTCCGGTCGGGTAGAAAAGTTTCTCTGCTTGAGGGCTGGGTGTTGTGTCGTCCTCATCATCATCGACAAGCAAGTCACCGCAGGGGCGACACCTGACTTGCACCAGGCAAGCCCAACATGATCCCAACTGGGATCTAAAGGCCAAAATTGACACACTGACTCACGATAGAAGACGGCAAAATGAAGTCCGAAGTTTTAAATTTAACATTTAAGAAAAGATTCACGCAGGAGGATCAGGCAAACATATCTTCATTTGATTATCGCACTGACTTCCAAATGAAGGACATGATAACAGGTACAGTCTGCGTAGAGAAGCAGGTGAGAGAGTTGAATACAAACAAGTCGCCAGGTCCAGATAGGGTACAAGTACGATTTCACAAAGAGTACTCTGTGTCATTGGCTCCATAACTTGCATTTATCGCGAATCTGTCATCTAGAGGAAAGTTGCAAGCGACTGGAAAAAGGCGCAGGTGACTCCCTTGTATAAGAAAGGCAAAAAAACGAACCCACATAATTAGAGACTAATGTAATATCAGTTTGCTGTAGAATTCTTGAACATATTCTCATTTCGAATGTAATAAATTTCAAGGAGGCGAGAAAGTTTCTGTCCATGCATCAGCATGACTTTAGAAAGCATCAAGCGTGTGAAACCCAGCTTGTCCTTTTCTCTCATGGCATATTGCGTGCTATGGAACAGGCAGACCGCATATTTCTCTATTTTCGAAAGGTGTTGGAAATCGTGCCGCATCGCAGACTGCTAACGGAGGTCCTGTTATAACAGGTACCCAAACATGCGACTAGAATACTACTTAACTGATAGAGCCCAGTACGCTGTCCTCTATGGCGAGTGTTTCTCAGAGACTAGGGTATCTTTAGGAGTGGCCTAGGGAATTATGTCTACATAAATAATCTGACGAACAGAGTGAGTTGCTATCTGCGCCTGTTTGCTCATGATGCTTTGGTGTACAGGAAGGTGTCGTCATTGTAGTAGGATGCTGAATGACTAGGACGATATTTCTAGGTGGTAGTCATGATTGGCATCTGGATTTAAGTGCAGAAAAATGTAAGGTGATGCAGATGAGTAGGAGAAACAATCCCGTAATGTTCGAATACAGCATTAGTAGTGTGGTGCCTGACAGAGTCGCATAAATTACATATCTAGGATTAACGGTGCACAGAGACATGAAATGGAAGAAGCATATCATTGGAAAGTCAGATTATTGACCGCAGTTTATTTAGATACTTGTATAATACTTGGAAAGTCAGATTATTGACCACAGTTTATTTAGAAAATTTTGACCGCAATTAAAACGCTTGTGCGACCCCGTGTTGAATATTGCTCAAGTGTTTGGGATCCCCAAAAGATCGGTTTTAAGGAAAATGTAGAAGAAATCGAGAACCGCTAATTAAGAGTGGCATATAGAACTTTTGGAGTTCATATGTCGACGTTCTTTCCTAGAAACACTATTGAAGAAATTAAGGGGGCCGGAATTTTAAGCAGAATACAGAATGATTCTTCTCCCGCCAATCTACATTCCGTGTAAAGACCACAAAGAAAAAGTTCGGAGAGATTAGGACTCGTACAGATACATACAAGTTTCCCCCCCTCGTTTTATGTGGGAGTGTAACAGGAAAGCAAGTGGCTAGTGCTGGTGTAGGTACGCTCCACCACGCACATTTGAGAGTATTGCGGAGTAAGTATTTAGATGTAGATGTATAATACTTGTTTTGTAACTAAATTTAAATTAAGGTGGGAACAAATTAGTATAATTATTAAACAAGGCGAAAAAGAAGAGTGTGGACAGCAGTCTGTATAATGTAAATAGAATAAAATCAATTGGTTACATCTGTTTTGACAATAAAACTCGAGATATTTCACCATGAAATACCGCATTTCTGCGCTACCGTTATTGCCTTATGGTTTCGTTAACAACAATGATTGCTGTGCTCCAGGAGCGCAATGTCTGCCTTTGTGGTGCACTGTGGTAGCTGGTGTTGGAACAGTCTGATCTCCAATTTATTTTAACATTGTTGTGAACAAATACAGAAAAAGGTGAGCGAGTAAGTTGTGCATATTTTTCGAGATTCGGCTACAGCAGGATTTGTTTAGGATTTACGGAGGTTAGGAGGACTTTCACGCTAAGAAGTTAGTTTCATATTTATGAAAAATTGTCTAGTACTCATCAGAAGGTGTAATGAGCGTAACTGACACTATATTAGCTGACCGGCCCCAGGTATTTATTTATTTGATTCTTTCGTAGTCAATATTCCCTCCCTCCTCTCCCACCATCCATCTGTTCGTCCGCCATTTCTCTGTTTATCTGCTGCTACGAAGGAGATTTGAATACAGAAAGACGCCCTTACGCTGAAAACGTGAAGCCTGCCTCCGCGATATTGCTATGTTTTGGAAAAGGGTTCGTACTGGATAGATAATGTTATATGTCAGTTAAAACAGGAATAAAACATCGCCGGCCGCGGTGCCCGAGGGGACTGAGGCGCTCCAGTCACGGTCTGCACGGCCACTACGGTCGGGGGTTCGAATCCCCCCTCGGGCATGGATATTTGTGCCGTCCTTAGTTGTAAGTAGTTCATAAGTAGTTTGTAAGTTTAGGGACTGATGACCCCGTAGTTAAGTACCATACAAACATTTGAACAATTTGAATAAAACATCCGACGGTTTTGCCGTAATGTACAGCGTGTCAAAAGAGTGCAAAATATACGTTAAAATTATGTTTTCAAATACGAGTATTTATTACTATTTATTAAAGAAAGTATGTTGTTTGAAAGTACATACTTTGCAGTGACCAGTTCAATGCATTAACTATAAGAGGGTCAACTTAACGCATAGCTTTAATGAAGAAGCAGCATTCCAAAACTGACCATGATGGCGGACAGGTTTCAACCGACGCATGTGCTCGGCATAGATAATGCCATCTCCTTACCTGCTGTCCTCTCTCAGCCCATTTGTTCCCTCCCCCTCTTGCTACATTGGTTCATCTCCCCCCCTCCTTTCCACTAGTATCTAGGAAAACTCACATATATTTGCCTACTTTCGTGGTGATCAGTGAAAGAAATTAGTTTTGCAATGATACCTAAAATAAATAAATATTTATTTATTTGAAGGTGACCGCTTTCGGAGAACTATGCCTCCCTCATCTGGCACCAGCTGCTGGTGTCATAGTCCTCCGAAACCCGTCGTCTATAAATAAATAAATATTTCACGATCTTGGCGTTTCACATTTGAAGAATATTAATCTATCAGATCGTCTCCTAAACCTGCGACGTCAGGCAATGTCAGCTACAGTACTCTTCTAATATGTATACAAATGTTCACTAGGCCAAGCGATGTCCAGAACGCTTTACTCCTTGACTCTACGAACAACAGAACCCAATATATGGGCACTTCAATCATCGCTAATTCACACGCGCCGTTTACGTCATGTGCGGTTATGATAAAATAACCAAAATTTTAGCTTCAGTTTCCAGTTATTGCAATTCAGTAATTAAAGAATCGGTGGAAATACATCATGCCGATAATATTAAAACGACTTCAAGCTGGATAAACATTGGAATCCCTTGATTAAATAAAATCCAGTCACAAAGGAATCGATATCATCAATCAATAATCAATTATTAGAACATTGTTTCTCTTCCATCACAGCGGGCAGCACATACAACTTGGAAATATCACCTGTAACCTCTTACGGTAGGCGCAAAAAGCGCTAGCACTTTTTCTATGCACAACGACCACTATAAGTACCACCCCGACACCTGATCTCTTCAGTAGTTGTCGTATTACCTGAAGATGGTCGGACGTCTCTGGGGGGAATTATCGCGGCAGAATGGCAACTGGATCACTCTTCCATTGCTGAAATTTGCTACGATAAGATATACGTGGTGAAATCTTCAGAAGTCAAATAATACTAAAATTTATGGAGAGAATGGTCTTTCTCATTTTATCGCAATCGGATGAACGGTATGTCAGTACATAAAGTACGAATCTAATGCAACGCGACGACCTCCATACAAAATCAACAAAGAAATTTGAATGGATAAAAGGAAGATAGTGTTTACTCTTTTCTTGGACCTAGAACCTTCCTCGCACTGCGTTGAATGTTTGTAAAAAAAAAAAGTGCGGAATTGGTGCAGCCGTTCACGAGTTTTGCGCTTATCAAAATATTCAGTAATTCGTTTTTATTCATAAGATTCTACACTGTTTAGTTCCGACAGTATGATACCTTCTTTGTGTACCGCAAAATAGAAAGAGAAGTTGACCCACTGTTGAAATAACAATGCGAGAATACGCGATCGAGGGGTAATAACCTGAAACGAAGTGTGGGATCCAAAATATATGGCGGTGTATATTTTTGAAACTCTTTTCATATCGACGTTTACGTGGCTGTAAGGTCTGCAAACACTGCCAATGACCTCCGGTCGGGATCGTAAAGCCGCGACCATGTAACCATGAAGCACTGAAGAGGAGCAGTTATGTCTCCTGCGGCTACGGACGACGTACATGATAGTCCTACGCTTCGCATTCATGTCCATTTACGTGTGTTACACAGCAGAGGCAGAATGAAAGTACCTTCACCTTCGGAGAAAACTTAACACACGAAAAAAAAAAAAATCTTGCATCTCCTCCGTATGCCATAAACAAATTACTTCAAAACCAACGTTGAAATAATTCGATATAGATGGTTCTCTGATCTGTCGTAAAATGTAAACAAACTTACCTACAGTCCCATCTCCCGATAGCATACACGTTTCGTTGAATGTAAGTGTATTAGTAACATTTATACGATCATGAAATATACAGGCTGTCCAATTCAAACCTCCCTGAAATGCCCACCACATTGTAGAGCATCTCAAAGAAAACAATCACTACACTTATACACGCGAAGAATATCGAGTCTATATTCGAGTTCTTTTAACATAACAAAAAAGTTCAAGTGTTTATAAATGTATCGGACCAAACTGCGGGGTCATCAGACCGTAACTTACAAACTACTTAAACCTAGGTAAACTAACCTACGGTCAAACACACACACCCATGCCCCAGGGAGGACTCGAACCTCCACGGCCAGCAACCGCGCGCTCCGCAGCGAAACGCTTTACACTGCACGGCTACTCCACGGCGGCTTTAACATAACGTCTATTGTTGTTGCAATCGGATTAGCGATACGGTGGCGGAGGAGATATCGTAGGAGATATCGTCCACTTTGGTCGCATACACGCAGTCCATCATGAATCACCAAATGAAGAAATGAAGCGGCATAGTGTTGCGTGAACGTACCTAGCCATGAGACTTTTCAATACTTCACAGTTAAGGAACCTGGATGAAACCAGTAAAAACACTATCAGTGTCATGGCTCATTAGTCATAGAAGTGTTTTGCTACGTATTACCGGTAGATATCGTTTCGAAAAAAATGTAGTTTAAGATTAAAAGTAATTAAAGATCCTTAAGTTCATTTCTAACAAACAATATTCAATTTTTTAGTTGATTAATATACTTTTATCAGGAATGAAGAAATAAAATATTCGCTTGACTAAAAGCTTTGTAGAAAGCAGTGTCACAGCTAGGGGGGGGGGTGGCTAATAGGGCGAAGGACCCCCTTCCCCAAGCACCTCCCAAAGATTTTCTTTTTTTAATTTTATTATTTGTTATTGTTTTAATTTATCATATATTGCCGCAGCGGAGTGGCCGAGCGTACTGAGGGTCTATGCTGCGAAGCGTGAGGCCATTCCTCTTGGGGGGATTAGAATCCCCACTCGGGCTTGAATGTTTGTGCTGTCTTTAGTGTAAGGTAGTTCGTAAGTAGTTTGTAAATTTAGGGACTGATGACCCCGCAGTTAAGTCCCATAAACTTAACAAACGTTTGAACATTTTTAAAAAAATATTTGAAATACTACACATGTAATACATCACAACAAAACTATAATTTGCCAAGCACAAGTAAACGTGACAATGGGCCGCCAACGTGACGCCGCCACTGTCACCGTGTACTGCTGTTACCATGAGCGGTTTTAATGCCGCCGCGACCAGCTTTGATGCTGCCGCCGTTGTTACTGCCATACCGACTTTTCGAGTCGATGTTTAAATGCGGCGACTCGCTGCTTAGGTGAGCGGCGCCACCGAGTGGAATCTCATGAAAAACAATAGTGTTATTTTAGTTCAGTTTATACTCGTAGAGTCTCATGTTCATTAAACTGTGTCTTTGGCCAGTAACACAGAAGCTGCTTAATTATTTTACGATCTCCATTTCCATCACGTTGCTCCTTTTCCACTTTGAAATTAATGCGAGGCTACTCATTTTATTTCTTGTGCAATTGTTTCCGAATTATAATTGGTCAAATTTTAAAAAAAGTGTAAAAATAAGATTAATAAATTACCAGGCTTTAAGAAATTTAGCCGCTCCCCTCCCACCCTCCACGCCCTTAGAACCAAATCCTGGCTGCGCCATTGGTATAAAACTTCAAACATCAATTTGTAGCTTTTCATTTTGACTATTACGTTCTACCGTCTCTAAAGACGAAGCTCTGCATGTGGCGTTAAACTCTGATCCTTCCTTCGTAACGTCCTGGAAAAAGTATTAGTGACACAAAAACCTATCTTTGACAATAATAATTTTCATAGGTTAAAAGACGTATTGACAATGGGTTCGATATTTTCACAGAGGGGATGATCGCATGGAGCAGGTTGGGGCTGCATGCTGTATGTTTAAGTGAAGTCGTAGCTGGGTGAAGCTGACAAGTTGTCAAGGTGGAGCTAGTAATCTATTTTACATCTCATCGTGAATAATATGAAACATTCCAGAAAATATACAAAACACTATAAAAGGTTTCCTGTGGAAGAACACACAAATTAGTTACGATATTTGCAGAGGCAGAATTAAGTTTCTTACTAATACTTTCTAATCAATTCACGAATCGGCTCTGTGGAGAACGAATAGTCTCTTTTCAGTCTTTATTCACTTATTTCTTTAGTCTTTCACAGTGTTTCCACGTATCCATACTACGTTACGATGACAAACACTGGATACTACCTGTGTAGTTCAGTTGGCACGCCTGCTGGTGCCCGCAAAGTAATTGTTCATCAGCTGTTTCGCTGTGGGTAATGCAGTTTGCAGCGAGCGCTGTTGTTCATTTCTCGCAGGCTCTTTGTGAGTCGTCGGTCACTGCGTTTTCACTAGAGGCGTATCATTGGTGCCCGTAACAGGATCCACATGTCTCCGCACACGAGTTCGTATTAAATTATTTATGAAATGTCAGCCCAAATTGAAGTTACGTTCACGTAACTGTACACTTTGTCTTTGCCTTCTTTCATGTTCACAAGTGCGTGAGTGTCTTGTATACAGCATGCCAGTTAAGCGGCCGCGGTGAGTAGCCGAGCGGTCTAGAGCGCGTGGTTGCTCGCCGTGGAGGTTCAAGTCCTCCCTGGGGCATGGGTGTGTGTGTTTGTCCTTAGGTTAGTTTACCTAGGTTTAAGTAGTTTGTAAGCTACGGACTGATGACCACACGCCGGCCGCGGTGGCCGAGGGGACTGAGGCGCTTCAGTCACGGTCTGCACGGCCACTACGGTCGGGGGTTCGAATCCCTCCTCGGGCATGGATATTTGTGCCGTCAATAGTATAAGGTATTTGATAAGTAGTTTGTAAGTTTAGGGTTAGTTAAATCCCATAAGCTTAACAAACATTTTTTTTTTTAAATTTTTGGAATACTCGGATCGTATGAGAACAGACAAGCTTACATTAACTCAGATTAATGGGTAATAACAGTGAAATGAAGAGACGATATTCAAGTTCGTTCCGTGAAGAATGGTTCCAGAAAGAAAATTATAAAGAGTGGCTACAAAAAGTCGATACTAGGGTTTTTTTTTTTTTTTTAATTCACGTGTAATCCTGGTTGGGGGGGGGGGAGCGAGTCATTGGCCAAGGGGGAGGGGGGGCACGTCCGGTCTCCGGGCCTGCCTCGAGTTCAATCTGGCAACCCTACTCGTGCAACGTACAGGGATAGCTCAGATGGTAGAGCGCAAAAGGCAAAAGTCTCAGGTTCGAATCCTGGTTCCGGCACACAATTTTAATCTGCCAGGAAGTTTCAAATAAGCGTACACTCCGCTACAAAGTGAAATTTTCATTCTGGAAACATACTTTATGCCGCGGTGAAGCCATGTCTCCACCATATCCTTTCATCCAGGAGTGCTATTCCTAGCTGCTGGTAGATCTTGCGAGTTAGAAGGCCCTACTCCATAAAACTTTGCAGTTTTCTTGACGTTTCGAAACGAGCTGCGCCGGACATATTCGGAGGCTTCCTACTTCCGATGAGTCTTGCCGACTGACGAGTCGGGCGTCTGAGAGGGACATATGTACTGTGGAAAGTGGGCGTGAGCAAGCTGTCACGTTGTCAGCAGAGATAGTCCTTGTCAGAGATAAAACTTCACGACCGATTGCAATCTGCCATTTCCGCAATGTTCGCAGGAGAACTTCTGTGAATTTAGCAAAGTAGGACGCGACGTCCTGGCAGAAGTAGGGTTATGAGGATGGACCGTGGAGCCTGCCAGGCTAGCTCAGACTGTAGAGCGCTTACCCGCGAAAAGCAAAGGTCTCAGGTTCGTATCCCGGTTCCGGCACACAATTTCAATCTGACAGGAAGTATCATATCAGCGCACACTCCCCTGAAGAGTGAAAATTTCATTCTAGACTCAATCCTATTTAGATTAACCAGTAAACATTTTTAAACCCATTATTAGATTCAATGTAATGTAAGAATACTGTAACCAGACACTTTATTTTGAAGCCATTGGCTGCCTATTATTTATTTATTTTTATTTATTTTTTATTTTATTTTATTACATTATATTGAGACTTTATCCTCTTTAAGCTGAGGTTCGTAGAGATTATCACCAAAAATTCAAGACAATTCAGTGATTTAATTTTTACTTATGATTCTCTTTTTTTTCTGGCAATGAAGCTACTGCTGAAGAAAATTCAATTGATTATTAGCAACAAACGTTTGGTGAATATGATTTAGTTTCCCTGTTAGTATTGCAATTACTGCTGAACTCCAAATTCAATCTGTAACCATATTTCATAGTACTCCACAAATAGTCATTACACTGAAACGGTGAAATCGAAAACTTATGTACCGATTTCTAGAATTACTTACACAAGACGGAAATTGCAAGTAATGTGATTCTAAACGTAGTTTGTTATGGGATATGCACAAAATAAAGAACTTTTATGCACTTGTTCGTTAAGAGTAGTACACAGTAAATGATTTGCTAGCATTAAGGGCATTTTAATTTATTTAAAAGCTTCATCCAATTATCTAGATTAAGATTTAATTACGCGGAAATTTTAAAATTAGTAGTTTAGGACACGATAAATTATCGCAAGTAGCAAGATTCAAACCCAAACATCCAATTTAAAGCCTGTTCTTTCCACTGCAGTACACTGAGTTAATTTCTGTCGAATGTATGCTAACGACGATTTCGCTGATGGAAGGCTAATAATTGGCACACCGCACTCTATTTTTTTCTTTTTCTTTTTTTTTAAAAACACTGATCACTGGAAATTGGCTATCTTGCTTTGCGCCCGAGGTTCGGTCAGTATGCCATGAGCCACAGCGAAGCGTGGCCTGCTTTAGCTAGCTACAATAAATCAACATATAAGCATACCAATCAGTTAATCTAATTATAATATCCAACTGATTTTGAATTCTGCCTTAGTCAAATTTTATTTATGAATTTAGCACTTTTCTCTGATCTCAGTACACAGCTGCTTTAATGAAAGACTTTACCAATATCAATTCTAAGAACACAGATAAAATTTCGTAACTTACATCTATTATTTATGGAGGATAATAGAACTTAAAAATTACACACCTACAGCTATGTAACCTGTCCAAATGTTTGTAAATCTATCGGACCAAACTGCGTGCTCATCAGTCCGTAGCTTACAAAACTACTTAAAGCAACCTATGGACCAACACACACACACCCATGCCCAAGGGATGACTCGGACCTCCAAGGCGAGCAACGGCGCGCTCCGCAGCGAGACGCTTTAGACCGCTCGGCCACTCCACCGCGGCTATGTAACCTGTATACTGTACATATACACAATCAACTGTAACAACTTTCAGAAGACTTATCAATCAAAGTATTTTTCTGGGTCCTTGTGCATAGATAATCGTTTTATTATCTGTGTGCCACACAAGGACACAGGATATGTGCCACCTTGTGGAATGTCTACAGTCACGTGTGTGCTTTAACACGGGAACTGCCACATCTTATTACTTTTAGTCCATCTGCTTGGTGTTGGAACGTGTAAGGAGCTTTTCCCTGGAGATAAATTCCTGTATGCCCCGCAACTGAGAATCAAAATAAACAGTCCTTTTTCTGCTTTGTTCGCGAGAGTGAGCAGAGCCTTTCGGATTTTTCACTCTAATAAGGGCTCCTCCATCTGAACCCCCGGTAATGGTCTGGTCCATTCATTATTTTCCTTATTACTGAACATCTTGTAGTTTTGGAGTACGTTTGGAGAAAGTACGCATTCAGTTGTTAACAACTTCGTTAAAAATGCACGTAATTGATCGATTCGGTCTGCTTGTTTGCACAATATAAAAGCTGTACGTGTGTTGTGTATGTTGAACCTATCGTTAGATCAGACAACAAATTGTTCCTTGACACAGCAATTTGGTTTAATTATGGCCCTGATACTGATGTATATGCTATTAAGTGAGAAACAGTGCATGAAACTGATTATGTGCGCAACGGATATTTTTAACAAAACAACTGTGGCATGTAGCCTTTTGAAACAGACACTGACTATACTCAAAGATTTTGACTGCGTGAAAGATATAAAAAAAAAAAAAAAAACACAAATCACTTTCTTAATGCTTGACTGTGAGAATTTTATGCAGATCAGTTTCTAATTATTGAAATTTAATATCAATTTAGTATCATAGTCAATTAACTATCATTTACTATGGCACCAATAATGAAATACGTTCAACACTATTATTCACATCAATACTGCACTTTAAATCCACTAATAATTGATTATCAAATGAAGGAAGTAGGTTAATTTTCTAACTACGTAAATGAGAGATGAAAGAAGGTTTAAGTTACTTATTATTAATAATCAGCATTACATTACCTACATAATACAACTTCTGACTTGCTGGCAAAGCAGCCTCTGCTCTACATCGGAGCCATACACACAACCCAACCGCTCTCTAAGCGAGCTGAACCACTAGTCTATTAATAATCAGCATTACATTACCTACATAATACAACTTCTGACTTGCTGGCAAAGCAGCCTCTGCTCTACATCGGAGCCATACACACAACCCAACCGCTCTCTAAGCGAGCTGAACCACTAGTCTATTAATAATCAGCATTATATTACCTACATAATACAACTTCTGACTTGCTGACAAAGCAGCCTCTGCTCTACATCGGAGCCATACACACAAACCAACCGCTCTCTAAGCGAGCTGAACCACTAGTCCTACTCTCTCTCAGTGCGAGTTACAATGCTATGCAATACATGATCTTTGCCAAAGATGAAACTTCATAAAGGACACATATCGATACATACAGTAGAAGCGATATTATACATTTTCTTGCAAGCAAGTTACTCGATACAAAACAGGAGGCACAATATTGGACATTTTCTTACAAAAATAATTTTTTATGGACACGTTTCATCACCCCCCTCCTACCTATTAAAATTTTGTAGGGTGGGTGATGCCAATGGCATTGCCTAGCCAGCAAAATTACTGAATTTCAAGTCCAAAAATCCATTAATGACATCCAAAATATAACATGAAAAATATGAAAACCTGATAAACATTTTTGTACAAGATATTCAGGATCAAAACAACAGATGAAGTTCATAGAAAATTTAAAAAATGTTACAGTTATAAATGCATGCAATTTTACAGACGAGTACCAACAAGAGTAATGCTTGGAGTGGTACAGGATGTGACAGGCATAAGCAAATGTTAAAATGTACAGCACATCAGCAATAAATGGAATACATGACAAATATACATAATGGTGAACATAAGTATATATAGAATTTTACATAATATAGTTTGACAAATGATATAGTGGAGAAAATGAGATAGCTAGAAGTAATAGACAAGTGAAAAAAAATACAATAATAAACATGAACATATACAAAGTTTTACAAAAGGTAGTTTAACTAATGTCATCATTCTTTAAAGAAAATGAGGTAATTACAAGTAATACACACAGTAGTTTAAGTTCCATGCGTCTAAATTTTGTACAAGAGATCAGTATTTTTTGGGAACATAAAATGAACATTTGTATCTTGTGCACAATGTAGTCTATGTAAATTTTTAGTGCACTTAGTATAATATAAAGTGTCAATTTTGTATTCTGTGATGCATTTAAGATGCCATACTTTCATGGATGCTAGAACATACATGTAAAATTTTTGACTACATAGGTTTCTGATCATGTACAAAATAATGTCACTGCTTCGGCACAATAGGATTTCAATATTACGTTTGTCAATTGAATAGTTACAATGACAGTTCAGACTAAAGTGTATTGACTCATTATAGTTCTGAAAGCATATTTATCTATCAAGAGCACAATTTTATTTTGGTCACTCAATGTAAAAGAACCATGAAATATACCTAAACACTTGTAATGAACCTGTGGACAACGTTTGCAACGGGAGGCACTGAATGGTATAAGCACACGAATAGCACATTAGCTCCTAACATTCATTTTAGGTCTTCACACGAATAGCCAATTATTCCCTAACATTCATTTTAGGTCTTCACACGAGTAGCCAATTATCCCCTAACATTTATCTTAGGTCTGCACACGAACACAAAACACTGTAAGATTACACCACACTGTAGGCGATCTGGTTGGTTGCATTAAAGTTGAAGTCATGGGGAAAAGGTTCTGATGTATTCCTCCATGCAATTCGACAACCAAGTGTGCTCCAACCAACGGGGCTACTAGCAGACTGCATCAGCATAGCCAAAATTAGAGCAATATTATGGTGGTTGGCCAAGGCTGCAATGGACAGTACTATGTGGCCAAACATCATCCAAAAAACATCTTCATTAAAAGGCCCAAAATCAGTGGTGTATAATAACACGTCCATTGTTCTGTGTGCATTATGGAATCTCGTGTGCGAAGTCGCCAGTTCCCATGCGTGTCCAGAGTACATGAAATAAAGCATTTTACACACAAATTAGTAACATAGTCATGATATTTCAGTTTACACTGAAAGAAAAGTCTTGATTATTAAACCATATTTTTACATTACAATTAGTGTCTTGAAGACGGATACATTTGAATAGTAATGAGTAATTTAATTCTTATACTAGAGTATCTACAAAATTAGTGTCATTTCATATAGGCATAAGACTTTACATACTATGTACATATTACTTTACAAACACATAATCGTATGAAATACATTCCGGGTGCTTGTCATCAATTTGGCATTAGGTCATGTAAAGTAAATTTTTTGTCATAATTAGAGCAATTAACGTGAAGCCACTTCAAATAACTTGACATTCCAATTACCACTAGTTTACATCACTATGGTGGGGATTGCATTACCACCAAATTATAACAATTAAATTACATATGTTGCCATGGCCAGGCTTTTGTCTGAACTGAGTTACATATTTCATTGCCTTGAGGTATAACACATCAGGGTGGTTTCGTGAGCATATCAAAAGAGGTTCAAGTCATCAGGTCATGTCTGTGTCTGTCTGAGTCAGCAGTAGGGTCAGACAAAACAATTAAGGCAAATTTTGGCACAGTAATAGATGTGCATCACAGTAAATCATCCGATAACATAAACACAGACGTAACTATTTGTTAGGCATAGCTGCAGATTTTCATCAATAAGATCATCAATAAAATTTTGAAGATAGCAGTATGCAAAAGCAAAGTATCTCTGTACATTAACTAGACTTAACTAGGCGTAATTTATGGCAAAACTGCAAGTTTGCAAGAGAGATGGCTGTATGCAACGTATAAGCATAACCATACATCTTCATGAGCTTCATTATAAAATTAATTAGCATAGTGGTAGGGCTTAGGTATATAATTAGTGAGCATGGCGGTAAGCTTTGATTACAAGAGCAATAAGCATAGCTGAAAGCATAATTAGAGATATTCATTACACATAATTGCAAATAATTACAGAGCATCAGAAGGATATGATTCTCACCAATCACACATGCCATTGAAGGCACAATGCATCAACATACAAAATGGTGCACATAAGCACAAAGAGAAAACACAAAAGCGCAGTGCGAGTAAGCACATAAGAAAAGAACAGAGCATAGCATCATTAGCAATAGAGCGATTCTCCTCATAATTGCTTCATAATCATTGTATACTCTCGTCCACATAATTACATTTATCAAACATCTTTGACTGTTACCAATACCTTCCTTACCATCATTTATCCATAAACAATAGTGCATTTTAAAGACCACCATGACATATTGTGTATTGCCTTACTCATCATCCTCCAGAATGTCCTTTTTCTTTTTCACTGCTTAATTGGCTTACAAAATGCTTATGTCAACTCAAAATCTTCTTCAATCGCTCAGAAGTTCGTAAGTTACGCAATTAGTAATACAGAAGAGAAATCTGATATTTTCTGAAACATAGGAACTTAATTAGATTAATCAATCAAAAATTTCCATTAATTTTATTTGTCTTGCACAGCCACAGAGTTCGTTATATGTAAATTGCAAGATAGTCATAGTTTTGTATGACAATATCCCAGCGTAGCACAGAGCATAAGTATTCAGAGTTAGAGAAAAGTAACAGTGAGAAAAAGATGTAGATAGAGCGCACTAAGGAAAAGCGGAAGAATAGTGACACTCAGCTCGAGAACGGGGCACCAATCGCCACTTGGTGTGTCCAAAACAGATTAATGGACTCTCTACCCCCATTTTATGCCTTGAAAATTTTAATATTGGAAATGTGGTGTATGCCTTTCCATTTGTTTCGTTAAATTTGATAGTACAATTTTTGTTACTGTCATTACTTTCAGGAGTAACGGCTTTAGGTATTGACACAATTTGTGTCGGTTTTGCCTTATCACTTACTGAGGTGCTACCAGCATCAGTATTGTGCACTTCCGCACAAACTACTATTCTGTTTTGTTCGGGAGGTTGTTCATCGTAACCTTCCGTTCACAATGAACAAGTTTCAGCGTATAGTTAGGATCACACAAATCCTGTACGGCCGAATTATTTGACGTCGAGTCCGCTAGTCATACCTGACGCGGCCCTCTTTTTTTTTTTTGACGAATTATAGCGTGGATTGGCAGGTCTGATTTCAATGTTTTGCTCTTGTCTTTCCGGGGTGCGCGATCTGCTTAGGCCCCGATTCGTGTTTTCGTGTCGCGGAAGGCGATCACGAGAATTATCGCGTGTGCCCTCCCGACTACGCTTCTCAGTGTTATTGTTGTTATTTTCAGTCTCGCGATCACTATCAGTATTGCGTCTTTCACGCCAATTAGTATCATTTGAGGTATCGCTGTTATGATAGTAATTATTGTGGCGTCCTCCGCGACCAAAGCCACCACCTCGGTAACAGCCACGAAAACTTCCACGGTTATTCTCACGATCTTGACAATCACTGTTCTCATTGTCGCGACTTTGTAAGTTTCATTAGCAAAAGAATTACTTTTTGTTTGATCCTCGTGCTTTGGATAACGTTTAGAACTTAAAACTTATCTCTTTTCACTCTTTTCATTCTCCACTCCGAGGAGTGGAGCGGGCTGTTTGAGATCCGGCCCATAAAGAGTCGCGGTTCTATTCAGCCAATATCAGACAAGCTGATAGTGGGGCAAAGGGGGATCCCAATTGGGAATAAGTGGGAGGGGCTTACCAGCTCCGGCATGCGCCTTACAACCAAGGAAAAACCTCCCGAAAACCTTGGTCGCAGCCGGGGGATTGGGACCAATTTAATTTAGCTCGGGACTTGCCCCGGACAAAAATGTATTATCGAGAGAACACGAATGCACTCACGACAATCAAGGATCGGACGCACGAGTTACTCTCGTAATCTCGTAGAGATCGGCTCGACCAACAGTGGACAAGCATCTCCCTACAGGAACCGCACCCGTGGGCACGGTATCCTGTGCGTCGGCAGTATATTAATCAACTAAAAAATTGAATATTGTTTGTTAGAAATGAACTTAAAGATCTTTAATTACTTTTAATCTTAAACAACATTTTTTTCGAAACGATAGCTACCGGTAATACGTAGCAAAACACTTCTATGACTAATGAGCCATGACACTGGTAGTGTTTTTACTGGTTTTATCCAGGTTCCTTAACTGTGAAGTATTGAAAAGTCTCATGGCTAGGTACGTTCACCCAACATTATGCCGCTTCATTTCTTCATTTGGTGATTCATGATGGACTGCGTGTATGCGACCAAAGTGGACGATATCTCCTCCGCCACCGTATCGCTAATCCGATTGCAACAACAATAGACGTTATGTTAAAGCCGCCGTGGAGTAGCCGTGCAGTGTAAAGCGTTTCGCTGCGGAGCGCGCGGTTGCTGGCCGTGGAGGTTCGAGTCCTCCCTGGGGCATGGGTGTGTGTGTTTGACCGTAGGTTAGTTTACCTAGGTTTAAGTAGTTTGTAAGTTACGGTCTGATGACCCCGCAGTTTGGTCCGATACATTTACAAACATTTGAACTTTTTTGTTATGTTAAAAGAACTCGAATATAGACTCGATATTCTTCGTGCTACGATTGGTTCGCGTGTATAAGTGTAGTGATTGTTTTCTTTGAGATGCTCTACAATGTGGTGGGCTTTTCATTCCTGGGTCTTTGAAATCGGGGAGGTTTGAATTGGACAGCCTGTATATTTCATGATCGTATAAATGTTACTAATACACTTACATTCAACGAAACGTGTATGCTATCGGGAGATGGGACTGTAGGTAAGTTTGTTTACATTTTATGACAGTTCAGAGAACCATCTATATCGAATTATTTCAACGTTGGTTTTGAAGTAATTTGTTTATGGCATACGGAGGAGATGCAAGATTTTTTTTTTCGTGTGTTAAGTTTTCTCCGAAGGTGAAGGTACTATCATTCTGCCTCTGCTGTGTAACACACGTAAATGGACATGAATGCGAAGCGTAGGACTATCATGTACGTCGTCCGTAGCCGCAGGAGACATAACTGCTCCTCTTCAGTGCTTCATGGTTACATGGTCGCGGCTTTACGATCCCGACCGGAGGTCATTGGCAGTGTTTGCAGACCTTACAGCCACGTAAACGTCGATATGAAAAGAGTTTCAAAAATATACACCGCCATATATTTTGGATCACACACTTCGTTTCAGGTTATTACCCCTCGATCGCGTATTCTCGCATTGTTATTTCAACAGTGGGTCAACTTATCTTTCTATTTTGCGGTACACAAAGAAGGTATCATACTGTCGGAACTAAACAGTGTAGAATCTTATGAATAAAAACGAATTACTGAATATTTTGATAAGCGCAAAACTCGTGAACGGCTGCACCAATTCCGCACTTTTTTTTACAAACATTCAACGCAGTGCGAGGAAGGTTCTAGGTCCAAGAAAAGAGTAAACACTATCTTCCTTTTATCCATTCAAATTTCTATGTTGATTTTGTATGGAGGTCGTCGCGTTGCATTAGATTCGTACTTTAAGTACTGACATACCGTTCATCCGATTGCGATAAAATGAGAAAGACCATTCTCTCCATAAATTTTAGTATTATTTGACTTCTGAAGATTTCACCACGTATATCTTATCGTAGCAAATTTCAGCAATGGAAGAGTGATCCAGTTGCCATTCTGCCGCGATAATTCCCCCCAGAGATGTCCGACCATCTTCAGGTAATACGACAACTACTGAAGAGATCAGGTGTCATGGTGGTACTTATAGTGGTCGTTGTGCATAGAAAAAGTGCTAGCGCTTTTTGCGCCTACCGTAAGAGGTTACAGGTGATATTTACAAGTTGTATATGCTGCCCGCTGTGGTGGAAGAGAAACAATGTTCTAATAATTGATTATTGATTGATGATATCGATTCCTTTGTGACTGGATTTTATTTAATCAAGGGATTCCAATGTTTATCCAGCTTGAAGTCGTTTTAATATTATCGGCATGATGTATTTCCACCGATTCTTTAATTACTGAATTGCAATAACTGGAAACTGAAGCTAAAATTTTGCTTATTTTATCATAACCGCACATGACGTAAACGGCGCGTGTGAATTAGCGATGATTGAAGTGCCCATATATTGGGTTCTGTTGTTCGTAGAGTCAAGGAGTAAAGCGTTCTGGACATCGCTTGGCCTAGTGAACATTTGTATACATATTAGAAGAGTACTGTAGCTGACATTGCCTGACGTCGCAGGTTTAGGAGACGATCTGATAGATTAATATTCTTCAAATGTGAAACGCCAAGATCGCGAAATATTTATTTATTTATAGACGACGGGTTTCGGAGGACTATGACTCCAGCAGCTGGTGCCAGATGAGGGAGGCATAGTCCTCCGAAAGCGGTCATCTTCAAATAAATAAATATTTATTTATTTTAGGGATCTTTGCAAAACTAATTTCTTTCACTGATCACCACGAAAGTAGGCAAATATATGTGAGTTTTCCTAGATACTAGTGGAAAGGAGGGGGGGAGATGAACCAATGTAGCAAGAGGGGGAGGGAACAAATGGGCTGAGAGAGGACAGCAGGTAAGGAGATGGCATTATCTATGCCGAGCACATGCGTCGGTTGAAACCTGTCCGCCATCATGGTCAGTTTTGGAATGCTGCTTCTTCATTAAAGCTATGCGTTAAGTTGACCCTCTTATAGTTAATGCATTGAACTGGGCACTGCAAAGTATGTACTTTCAAACAACATACTTTCTTTAATAAATAGTAATAAATACTCGTATTTGAAAACATAATTTTTAACGTATATTTTGCACTCTTTTGACACGCTGTACATTACGGCAAAACCATCGGATGTTTTATTCAAATTGTTCAAATGTTTGTATGGGACTTAACTACGGGGTCATACAAACTTACAAACTTACAAACTTACAAACTACTTATGAACTACTTACATCTAAGGACGGCACAAATATCCATGCCCGAGGGGGGATTCGAACCCCCGACCGTAGTGGCCGTGCAGACCGTGACTGGAGCGCCTCAGTCCCCTCGGGCACCGCGGCCGGCGATGTTTTATTCCTGTTTTAACTGACATATAACATTAGCTATCCAGTACGAACCCTTTTCCAAAACATAGCACTATCGCGGAGGCAGGCTTCACGTTTTCAGCGTAAGGGCGTCTTTCTGTATTGAAATCTCTTTCGTAGCAGCAGATAAACAGAGAAATGGCGGACGAACAGATGGATGGTGGGAGAGGAGGGAGGGAATATTGACTACGAAAGAATCAAATAAATAAATACCTGGGGCCGGTCAGCTAATATAGTGTCAGTTACTCTCATTACACCTTCTGATGAGTACTAGACAATTTTTCATAAATATGAAACTAACTTCTTAGCGTGAAAGTCCTCCTAACCTCCGTAAATCCTAAACAAATCCTGCTGTAGCCGAATCTCGAAAAATATGCACAACTTACTCGCTCACCTTTTTCTGTATTTGTTCACAACAATGTTAAAATAAATTGGAGATCAGACTGTTCCAACACCAGCTACCACAGTGCACCACAAAAGCAGACATTGCGCGCCTGGAGCACAGCAATCATTGTTGTTAACGAAACCATAAGGCAATAACGGTAGCGCAGAAATGCGGTACTTCATGGTGAAATATCTCGAGTTTTATTGTCAAAACAGATGTAACCAATTGATTTTATTCTATTTACATTATACAGACTGCTGTCCACACTCTTCTTTTTCGCCTTGTTTAATAACTATACTAATTTGTTCCCACCTTAATTTAAATTTAGTTACAAAACAAGTATTATACATCTACATCTAAATACTTACTCCGCAATACTCTCAAATGTGCGTGGTGGAGCGTACCTACACCAGCACTAGCCACTTGCTTTCCTGTTACACTCCCACATAAAACGAGGGGGGGAAACTTGTATGTATCTGTACGAGTCCTAATCTCTCTGATCTTGTCTTTGTGGTCTTTACACGGAATGTAGATTGGCGGAAGAAGAATCATTCTGTATTCTGCTTAAAATTCCGGCCCCCTTAATTTCTTCAACAGTGTTTCTAGGAAAGAACGTCGACATATGAACTCCAAAAGTTCTATATGCCACTCTTAATTAGCGGTTCTCGATTTCTTCTACATTTTCCTTAAAACCGATCTTTTGGGGATCCCAAACACTTGAGCAATATTCAACACGGGGTCGCACAAGCGTTTTAATTGCGGTCAAAATTTTCTAAATAAACTGTGGTCAATCATCTGACTTTCCAATGATATGCTTCTTCCATTTCATGTTACTCCTAGATATGTAATTTATGCGACTCTGTCAGGCACCACACTACTAATGCTGTATTCGAACATTACGGGATTGTTTCTCCTACTCATCTGCATCACCTTACATTTTTCTGCACTTAAATCCAGATGCCAATCATGACTACCACCTAGAAATATCGTCCTAGTCATTCAGCATCCTACTACAATGACGACACCTTCCTGTACACCAAAGCATCATGAGCAAACAGGCGCAGATAGCAACTCACTCTGTTCGTCAGATTATTTATGTAGACATAATTCCCTAGGCCACTCCTAAAGATACCCTAGTCTCTGAGAAACACTCGCCATAGAGGACAGCGTACTGGGCTCTATCAGTTAAGTAGTATTCTAGTCGCATGTTTGGGTACCTGTTATAACAGGACCTCCGTTAGCAGTCTGCGATGCGGCACGATTTCCAACACCTTTCGAAAATAGAGAAATATGCGGTCTGCCTGTTCCATAGCACGCAATATGCCATGAGAGAAAAGGACAAGCTGGGTTTCACACGCTTGATGCTTTCTAAAGTCATGCTGATGCATGGACAGAAACTTTCTCGCCTCCTTGAAATTTATTACATTCGAAATGAGAATATGTTCAAGAATTCTACAGCAAACTGATATTACATTAGTCTCTAATTATGTGGGTTCGTTTTTTTGCCTTTCTTATACAAGGGAGTCACCTGCGCCTTTTTCCAGTCGCTTGCAACTTTCCTCTAGATGACAGATTCGCGATAAATGCAAGTTATGGAGCCAATGACACAGAGTACTCTTTGTGAAATCGTACTTGTACCCTATCTGGACCTGGCGACTTGTTTGTATTCAACTCTCTCACCTGCTTCTCTACGCAGACTGTACCTGTTATCATGTCCTTCATTTGGAAGTCAGTGCGATAATCAAATGAAGATATGTTTGCCTGGTCCTCCTGCGTGAATCTTTTCTTAAATGTTAAATTTAAAACTTCGGACTTCATTTTGCCGTCTTCTATCGTGAGTCAGTGTGTCAATTTTGGCCTTTAGATCCCAGTTGGGATCATGTTGGGCTTGCCTGGTGCAAGTCAGGTGTCGCCCCTGCAGTGACTTGCTTGTCGATGATGATGAGGACGACACAACACCCAGCCCTCAAGCAGAGAAACTTTTCTACCCGACCGGAAATCGAAGCCGAGCCCCATGCGTGGCAACCACCACGCTGTTCACTGGATTACGGAGAATTCATTTCGTGGTTTCTTTTGAGGTTTTGATAGTAGCTTTATCGTACTGCGTAGTCCTCACCTATCTGTTTTTTCTCGCGTTACTAGCATGCAGTGGTCTTTCGACATCGGAGGTTGTTTTAAATAAATGTCTTTGCATACAATAGTTTAATTCCAAAAGTATCTGTAACCGATCATATATTTAACGGCAAATAAAAAAATAAAAATGGACATCTTAAACATCAAAATGGGGCCTATGAAAGAATGAAGAAAAGCAAATTTAGTTTCAAAACCCATTTCATATATTTTTCGGGACATATTGTACATATAAACTGTTGACGAGGCTATTAGTCTTCCGTTTCAGTTTCGGTGGAAGAATGTAGCATTTTTTAACCTTCTCCAAAAGTCTCCTGAAACTGAATTTTGGAGGTACTTCATATGATTTTTGCAGTATGCAGTGTCTAATTCCTCCTCGTAATTTGAGCTATTACTGCTTCCAGATTCACGAGGTTAAAATCCCGCTGTTTGTGGCTGGCTGATGCAAAACTTTAACTGCAACACACTGCTAGTAGGTAAAATCAACTCAAAGCTCTCTGCAGTTTAACAGGGAGGGATTAGAAAACATTAAATAGAAACTTATCTCAGTGTGAAAGCCAGAGCTGCATAACTTGCTGACATGTGACCTAAACTAGCGCAAGGGAATGATTGCTGTCTCCAGAAGGCATTATCCAAGATTAAACAAAAGGTGGGAAGGGGCACTGAAATGAGTGACAGGAAAAATTCAAATGAAATTGTAATCTATTCTGAGAGCTATTCTGGTAAAATGGGGAGACAGTTTTAAGCACAATGAAAGCACACACCTTGCACAAAGTTGATAAAACGACATCTACTGCCCATACATGTAGTCATTTCCGACTGTGGGGCGAAAGTTCAGATAAAGTAGAAATCACATCGGGGAACAAGTCACACATTTATATTAGACTCACAGGTACGGATAGCGCTCAAGACACTTTCTCGAGCGTTACGAGGGAAGTGGGGCAGTGGTAACACAATGGACTCGCATTCGGAAAGACGGTGGTTCAAATCCACCTCCGGCCATCTAGATTTAGGTTTTCCATGATTTCCCTAAATCACTCCAGGCAAATGCCGGGTTGATTACTTTGATAGGGCACGGCCGATTTCCATCCACGGCCGATTTCTTTCTACATCCTTACGCAAAAACTCCAAGCGTGAGCTCCGTCTCTAATGACCACGCTGTCGACGGGTCGTTAAAAGTCCAAGCTTCCTTCCTTTACTTACTCGAGCAGCGGCAGCGACACAGCAAAGCGAAATGTAGAAAAATCATGAGGCTAGCTTCGGGCGAACATAGCGGATGGCATATCACACTGACAAGGATATACTTCGCTCTGTCGAATCATGGTACTGGAGTGGCAGTGGTTTACAATTCATGAAACACGTGGTCGCATGATCAAGGAAAAAGACGGCACCGAAATTAGCTAACAAAAACTGACACATTGGGCAAAATCGCTGTGAGGAAAGACGTTAGGAAGCAGATGCGAGAGAAAGTGTTACAGTGCTACAGTGTTAGCCAAGAAGGAAGTACGCGACAGAAAAATAGATTTCACCACAGAAAAGCGTACGCGAGAATTTAAAGAAGGTATATCTTAAGAGCAAAGAAAACAGTAGCATGACTGAAGGCCAAAACGATCGTTACCAAGAACACGTGGTGCCACGGTTCACCGAAAGAAAGGCAAATTCCTTATTAAATTCCAAAAATGAAAAACATTAGTTACAGAGAGAATGAACAACAAAACACTGAACATTGGCTGAAGGCCACACACGTGTTCCAAGTTGAAATAAATCAAATTGAATTTACAGAAAACCACACGGATTTTGGTGACTAAAATAATTCGTCACGCATTGCGAAAGATACAGTCGTACAAAATCTAAAGAACACCCTAACATTGCCTGACCAGAAAATACAGCACGACCTAATAACATGCCTAGCCCACAGCAAATTTCGACGATGTACTCGCCAGTCCGGTCTACAGTAGACTGCTGCGCACACTTCCCTGGCCGGCCGAGGTGGCAGCGGGGACTGAGGCGCTCCAGTCACGGTCTGCACGGCCACTACCGTCGGGGGTTCGAATACCCCCCTCGGGCATGGATATTGTTTCGTCCTTAGAATAAGGTAGTTCGTAAGTAGTTTGTAAGTTTAGGGACTGATGACCTCGTAGTTAAGTCCCATAAGATTAACAAACATTTTTGAAACGCTCCCTGGGCCTCCCATCGGAAGCTGCCCAAGGAGCCTAGCCTCCATCACTGCAACCCTCTACCCACCTGCCGAGACAATTGCCGCTCGCGGTCCAGAGAGATCGCTGTAGTCATCCCTCTGGACCGGAGATTATGTTGGTAAGTCCGCCGCGAACTATGCCGACCGCCATTTGCCCAGAAAATTGGTAATGCTTTGGTGGAAAAGCAGATACCAAAGCATACAAATCCCTGAGAAAGCACCGAACTACGATAGAACGAGGCGCTAGCGGCAACCGTTAATGGGAAATCTTCGCAGAACAGCCATCCAACATTAATGCAACAGATTACCTGGCATAGTCGGGTTTGAAGGCGATCTGATCGTTTTATAATTTTCGAAATGAGATGCCAAGATCGGACATTAATAATTTATTCAGTGACTACCGGTTTCGGTGAACTGTGTCACCATCATCTGGTCCGATACATGTTACAAGCTGGTCACCTTGTAATTTTGTACAAAATTTTTAACATGATGACCAGCTTGTAATATGTATCTGACCAGATGATGGTGACACAGTTCACCGAAACCGCCAGTCAGTGAATAAATTATTAATGTGCGATCTTGGCATCTCATTTTGAAAATTATTAATGCAACAGTTTAAACCCACGCGATCACCTCCTGTGGGTACCTGGCCACGCACGCGTGCCTAGTAACGAGGTCGCTGATGTTGCGGCCAAGGCTGCAACACTTCTACTTCGGACAGCTACGTACTGTGTCCCATCGAATGATATTCGAGGGGCTCTTTCCTGTCGCATTGTATCGTCGTGGCATAATGTGTGGTCTTCGCTTACAAATAATAAGCTTAGAACCATTAAACCGCTCCTGGTGGTTTGGAAGACCCCCTCACGCCGCTCGCGACGAGCATAAGTCATCTTGGCCCGGTTGCGGATCAGACATTGCCGGTTCAGCCACCTCCACTTGTTAATTGGTGACCCCGCACCTTTATGTTCCTGTGGTGACCCGCTGACGGTGCGCCATGTTTTATTGTCTTGTCCAAATTTTACTCCTGTTCGGATTGCACTGAATCTACCGAATATCCTGTAAGAAATTTTATCTGCTGACGCACGAGCTGCTGCTCGATTCTTGAATTTTATCGACTAATATGTCATAGGACATTTAGCCCTTTCTTTTGTTTTTTACCCTATATTTTAGCTAATTTCATATAGGCTTATTATCCTTCAGTATATCTCAGTTTTGATTCGGGCGCTAATGACATCAGCAGTTGTGCGCCCTAAAATCGCAAAATAAAAAAAATGTAAACCCACAGATAATGAAGGTATACCTCAAAATATTAAAATTAATAAAGTTGGGCCCTTAGTACGTTGTTGCGGGACATAAACAACTTTCACAATTCGAATGGTACGCAGTCACTTCATTTAGTGGAGGTGTTTCAAAGTTCTTCCACTAAACTTATTTCGTTCGCGCTTGGCAAGCGAAGACTGAAATACGCCTGAAAATTAGTATATTTACCCCTTGAAATGCCCAATGTCTATGAATTATGTTCAAATGTTTGGAAACCTATTGGACGAAACCGCTGGTTCATCAGTCCCTAGACTTACAAATTACTTAAAATAACTTTCAGTGAGGACAAAAGACACATTCATGTCCGAGGGAAGATTCGAACCTCCGGCAGATACGGCCGCCCAGTCCGTAGCATGGGGTGTTAGACCGCGCGGTCAACTATGTATCATTATTACGCTATATTTGATGTTACTAAAATCACTCCCCTCCATATCTTTGTGACGCTAGTACAGCAACCGTAACTGATATTTATGAAAAAAAAAAAAAAAAATCATTGCTTGATGATGCCCAGAAGAGGTAAAACGCGTCATGTATAAATGAAACATCAATTTTATGCAACCAATACTGTTTTTTACCAAAATATTTGATGTTATTGAAATAAAAATATATTTAAATGTATAAAAAAATACCCGAATAAAATCACGTAACTGCTATGGCACGTTCTCACAGACCGTTCCACATATCACTGAGGAAACTAGGAACGATAGAACCGCAATCTCTTCAGTGCACGATCGCCACACTCATACTGTAAGATAGAGGGTAGCAGGTGCCGCTTCAGTACTTCAACAAATGCAGGCGACAGAACATATTGGCGGGCCACGAGACCGCTGTGGTCAGATATGGCACTGATGTGTAAAACGTCCCTATCTCCTTATTCTATCAATAACTAGCGAACACAACGTTTCTTCGCAATTGCTCAATTTGTATCAGAATTTGTTTTACGTAATAAATCGTTCCCTCCTCCTATTCTATTTTCCTACCTTCTCCATCCTGCGTATAGTTCTCCCCCTCTTTATCCATTAATCTCTATTATCAACTCTTCCCCCTCAACTCCAACAAATGCCCCAACAAGTCTGCCTAGTGAACTGGATTCGAATTCGGAAGACTTCCGGCTATTCTGATTTAGGTTTTCCGTAATATCTCTAAATCGTTGGATGAAAATTCCAGGGTGCTTTATTTGAAATGGCGCTATCTATTTTCTTCCCATTTAAAAAAACAATCCGAGCTGTCTCTTGTGACCAACCTGTCGATGGGACGTTAATCGCTAATCACGCTTCCCTCCTCAATCTACATCTGCTCTTTATGTCCATTTCCTTGTTCAAACGTTTGTAAATCTATCGGAACAAACTGCGTGGTCATCGGTCCGTACCTTACAAACAAACTAAGGTAAACTAACCTAAGGACAACACACACACCCATGCCCCAGGGCGACTCGAACCTCCTACGGCGAGTAACCGCGCGCTCCGCAGCGAGGCACCTTAGACCGCTCGGCTACTCTACCGCGGCATTTCCTTGTTCTCTTCCCCCTTCCGTCACTGCCCCCTAGACTTTCAAACTACTTAAACTAATTTAAAGATTGCGAATTATAAGGTCAGAAGCTTCAACGACAGTATTTTGCATGGTTTCGAACTGGAAATGAGCAATAGGTAGGGAAAAACACAACTTTTCCATTATCTGACTACAATGAACAAAACAAAACAGCCCATATGTTTGTAAACTATTATTTTTAAAACTATATAACTGAGAAAAGAATGTACATAGAAAAAATTATTTGCTTAAAAGGCCCTATTACCTCACAATGAACGGCGGTAAACAATTTTTTACAGCACAGCATAAAATTTTCCTTCTCGCTGTAGGTCTTCCGTAGGGAAGCTATATATTACATGTTCAATACGCTACGGGCGCATAGGATACCGTGCCCACGGGTGCGGTTCCTGTAGGGAGATGCTTGTCCTCTGTTGGTCGAGCTGATCTCTACGAGATTACGAGAGTAACTCGGGCGTCCGATCCTTGATTGTCGTGAGTGCATTCGTGTTCTCTCGATAATCTATTTTTGTCCGGGGCAAGTCCCGGAGATAAATTAAATTGGTCCCAATCCCCCGGCTCCGACCAAGGTTTTCGGGAGGTTTTTCCTTGGTTGTAAGGCGTATGCCGGGGCTGGTAAGCCCCTCCCACATATTCCCAATTGGGATCCACCTTTGCCCCACTATCAGCTTGTCTGATATTGGCTGAATAGAACCGCGACTCTTTATGGGCCGGATCTCAAACAGCCCGCTCCACTCCTCGGAGTGGAGAATGAAAAGAGATAAGTTTTTTTTTTTTTTTTTTTTTTTTTTTTTTTTTTTTTTTTTTTTTTCGCTACAGATGCTCTGTGTATGTTTCATTCCTCTGGGTATTTCAGTCTCCCTGTCATTCAAGTTCTACGTGATTATGGTTCTCCCAATGCAGTAACTGAAAGTATGACAGTGACGTTAATTATCCGTATCCGTAGGTATGTTATATACTGTTAACATTACTTCAGCATATATATATATATATATATATGAAGTTAGTTACAGTTTCAAGGGCAGTGTAGCAGCCATATTTCTGAATGGTGCTGGTTATGAGAAACGATACGTTTGTAACGAGTACTGGTACTTTTAGTAACAGATACCTACGGAGACGGATAATTAAAGTCACTGTCATACTTTCAGTTGTTGCATCATTTGGAGAACCACAATCACGTAGAACTTGAAAGAAAGGGACACTCAAATATCGGAGTAACGAAACATACGCAGTGCATCTGTAAAATTTATTTTGAAAATACTTTAGTTATAAGTTGGTATTTTCTTTTGTTTACAGGTGAGCCATAATGGACTGTGAAGTAGATGTCAGGTTGTGACAACATTCGTTGCTGGAGTTCCCCTTCAAGACCGGCGATGACTCTGCCACATCGATTCACACGAAGTTGCTCCCTGTTTGTGGGGAGGACACAGTGGATCGTAGCAATATCCAGTGGTAGTTGCAGAGGTTTAAACAAGGAGAAATCTCTCTGCTGGACAATCCACGATGCTGTAGGCCATCGACGGCACTGAGTGATGTGAATGAGGAGACCAACGATCAAATCATCAAAATCACTGATGTGTGACGACACGACAGCTTGCTGAAATTACTCGTTTCTCATTGTTTATTGTGGTATCACTGATAAAGTCACTAGGGTACAGAAAAATCTGTACACGTTCGGTGCCTAGATTATTGACGAGAGAAATGAAAACGATTATCAAAAAATGTGTGTGAGTGTCTCTTGAACATCCTTACTGAAGAGTGGAAACAATGTTTTGACGGCGTCATTACGCAGGATGAAACATGGTTGTTTTTGTACAAACCTGAGAGCAAAACCCAATAAGCAGTGGCATCATTCGAGTTCCCCTCGGAAGAAGAAACCAAGACTTTTAGGAACAGCAGGCCGAAACGATCAGCGTGGTGTTATTTTCGTTGACTTTTGGAAGCTGGCACCACCATAACTGGGATGGTTACTGTTTGTCATTGGACAAGCTGCGACTGGGAATCAAGACCCACAGACTAGGGATGGCGGTTATTGCTGAAACAACAGGTTTTCGGTTATACCGCTTCTTTTCATCGTCAGTTTAACAGCACTGTAAAAATTGCTCAAGATAACCGGTTTTTTAAATAACCAGTTCTCGGTTTTTTATTTCTATTGTTTCCAGTAGAATTCGACCGAAACATATTTTGCTGCCGAAACTGAAACCGTAATCGAATTTTCGGTTCTTCAAGTTTCGGCCAAAACCGAAACTTACCAAATTTAGTTAACATTTAGGTAAACTTACGTTATTCGACAAATCACTAGTATTTCCATATTTTGCAAGATCCCCTCCCAATACTACGACTTCATGAGTGTGTGTAAGCCTAGCCAGGTGTCCATAGAAGACGATATACGAAGCATACAGATTTACTGGCTTAGTATTTCCATCCGGCAGTTGCGAATATTGAGCCAACCACTCTGTAAGTTGAACTTGTGAGCCAGCGCATACGAATATCTCTTTATATACACAATATATAAAAGTTACAGTCAGTAAATGAACTTCAATCAGTGCTGCAGAAGTATTTCCAAAAATAAAGTCACAGTTCCGACTAACAGTATGATTGTTGTCAGTGTAAATTTACGCAAACCGAACTAGGAAAGCCGTGTACCACATGATCAAAGAATGTTCGAATGGGTGTGAGTTCTTATGAACCTAACTGCTTAGGCCATCTGTCTAGTTAATCTAACTTTAACTTACGCTAAGGACAACATACACACCTATGACCGAGGGAGAAGGGAGGACTCGAACCTCCGACTGGAGCAGCCGCGCAGTCCGTAACATGGAGCCTCAGACCGCACGGCTACCGTGCGAGGCACCATAAATCAATGTTACCTAAACCCATTTTGGTTATTAAAAAAGCCCCTAGTTTTCACGGAATCACGTTAATAAAACTTGTTAGCATAACAATATGATAATACATTAAAAGTTATTATTCCGAGCTTACATAATAGGTATATGAATGGAATTTACCTTCTCTTCCAAGAAACGTTTTGGATGCTTTCTCCTTAAATAACACAGCATGTTTGTAGTACCTCCACCAGTTTTCAGCATTTTAAAACAAATGGAACATTGTACTTCACTGCTCCCGTATTTGGTGAAGTGTCTTCCACACTCGAGATGGTGCCATTTAAGACACAACCGATGTCTGGTGACGACAGCAAGGAACTGCCGCATGACCAGACGGAGGCAAGTCTTGTACACGCGCGTCGTCTAATAGGCCACGCCTTTTGAACCACTATCACAGGAAGTAGTCGTACCGGATACCGATATCGGTTTTAACCGGTCGGTTTTTCCCATCCCTACCACAGACCACAGCTTCATGGTCAGCTCATCAGACTACACCATGAAAATGCCATACAGTCGTCATGACGAAGGAGAATATCAGGAAAATGGGTTGGAAAATTGTTCTTCATCCTCCGTCTGGAGGCCCACCTACGCGGTAAAACATTTGATGTCGAGTAACACCTTATTTCCTCTATCTAGCAAAGGTTTGTAGTTGTTGTGGTCTTCAGTCCGGAGACTGGTTTGATGCAGCTCTCCACAATACCCTATCCTGAGCAAGCCTCTTCATCACCACATAAGAACGGCAACCTACATCTGTCTGAATCTGCTTACTGTATCCATCTCTTGGTCTTCCTCTGCGGTTTTTCCCCACACACTTCCCTCCAACGTTAAATTCACAATTCCTTGATGTCTAAGAATGTGTCCTACCAATCTATCCCTTCTTTTAGTCAAGGTATGGCAGAAATTTCTTTTCTCCCCAATTCCGTTCAGTACCTCCTCATTAGTTACGCGATCCACCCACCTAATCTTCAGCATTCTTCTGTAGCACCATATTTCAAAAGCCTCAATCCTCTCCCTGTCCGCACTGTTTATCGTCCATGTCTCCCCACCCATACAAGGCAACACTCCATACAAATGCCTTCAGAAAGGAATTCCTTAGGCTTAAATCAATATTCGATGTTAACAAATTTCTCTTTTTCAAGAACGCTTTTCTACCCATTGCCATTCTGCATTTTATATCCTCTCTACTGCGACCATCATTTGTTATTTTACTGCCCAAGTAACAAAACTCATCCACCTCCTTTATTGTTTCGTTACCCAATCTAATTCCTTCAGCATCACCTGATTTTCTTACACTGCATTCCATTACCTTAGTTTTGCTCTTGTTAATCTTCATCTTATATGCACCTTTCAGCACACTGTCCATTCCGTTCAATTGCTACTCCAAGTCCTTTGCTGTATCTGACAGAATTACTATGTCGTCGACAAAACGCAAATTTTTTTAATTCTTCACCCTGAATTTTAATTCCTTCTCCAAATTTCTCCTTCCTTTCCTTTATAGCTTGCTCAATGTACAAATTGAATAACATCGGAGAAAGGCTACAACCCTGTCTTACTCCCTTCCCAACCACTGCATCCCTTTCATGCCCTTCAACTCTGACAACCGCTGTCTGGTTTTTGTATAAGTTGTAAATAACCTTACGCTCCCTATATTTTACTCCTGCTTGCTTCAGAACTTGAAAGAGTTTATTACAATCAACATTGTCAAATGCCTTCTAAAGGTATAAAGGTATAAAAGTCAATCACCCAAATGCATTTACATCATGGAAAGAAGGTTGCGCCAAATGCATCACAGTTGATAGAGACTACAGTGACTAGACTTAATGTATAGCTAAATGCTCCAAGTACGTCCACAAAAAATATCATTCTCCTTTGAAAAAAATAAATAATATAATAAAAATAAAAATAAAAGTTGGAGACGACTGTGCAAGTCTTTTTGAACGCCCTTTTCATTTTGAATTGCGTTGGGAACAAAATGTTTATCAGGAACTGAATCCTGTTTTCAAATCCACTATCTGCTTATAAGTCAAAGTGAAATGATGTTCTACCCCTATGAATCATGTTACGTGACTCCAGTTGAGTACGAAGGGTTAACAACTAACAGTTATGAAAGGCAGTGCAGTATTTCTGAGTAAGCTGGAAATTTTTTTCAATTTGTTATAAAATTTATTTGCATGTTACGCAATTTGTTATGGACGTCGCTTAATCAGCACAAAAATACGTAGAAAATATGTTATAGGATTGTCACAAATACAATATAATAATTTTAAAATAATTTTCAGTCCTTTCCAGTGGTTTTCTGCTGAATTGTTTTCAGTAGAATATACTATTTAGACAAGAGCTGAAGAATTATTACCTGGAAGACAACAATCCATCGATTGACACGAAAGGTAGTGCAAAAATATGTGGTATGCCAGTTGGTTGTGTGGCTTGAACGTATCTAATTACAGACATACGTTTTATAGGCATAAATCGAGCAATCTGTGTTCTGTGCATGTTAGTGTTTGTGACTAATGTGGATCTTTATAAGCGAAAATAATTGAATCGGTCGCTGGAGAAAGGAACTATGTCACTTTTTTGTACTTTTCAGGAGAGACAAAAAATTGATTTATTCTTAAACTATTTAACAGATTGCATTGAAATTTTCGACATTTGCTGTACTCTAACCATATATACTGTGAATGAAAATAATTTTTATATATTCTACAAAGTATCTTCTGATTAAAAATATTTGAAATTTGTACCATAGTTCCTTTCTCCAGTCAACGAAGGAATTAGTACTTTTCGAGAGTATAATACATTCAGAGACACACATTTCTGGATTAAGTCTCAAATTTATTGGTAAATTATCTTCAGCTGAAGATGAAGACAACTATTTAATAGAATTCAAACATCGGAATAGTTCACATCACAGTGAGTTATCACTTGAAGTTAGCCATTCCAAAATCTCTTCATAAAAAATCTCACTGTCTTCTCCACGAATGTGTTTGATCAGTTTCCGAAAATATTCGCACTTTGTAATTTTCATGAAAATGTTTCCTATAGAACTCGTGTTTCACATTGACGTCTGGATATTTCTTAAGGAACATATCGTGCAAAGTTTTCAGATCCAAGCTTACATCTAGGTATTTCATTTCCTTCCCAGCATAGTGAGTTTCTTTGAGTGGGAAAGATGCGATACTGGGTACTATCAAATTTATTACATTTTCCGGAATTTTTGTTACGCTTGGATTTCTTCCACACATGTCCTTTTGACATTTTGAAAGACGGTATTCAATCACTTACAACACTCAACAATAATCGTGACACCTGACGAAGTTGGCGCCAAATTACTGTTTTGTTGCGCTTTCTGCACCTGCATGCCGCAGGGCCAACGACATCTAGCATGTAGCTGATGTAGAACAAGCTCACTGACAGTAAAATCTACTGACGGGATGCGACGTGCGGCGGAGAAAGGAACTAAGTCACTGACTTGATTCCTTTCTCCTCAGTACGTATAAAATCGACCTCATGTTATTCCCACAGGAAGAAGCCAAACTTAGTTCCTTTCATCACGGTAAGGTGTATCTTGGTCTGTTTACTGCATTTATGTAAAAAAGTGAAAATCACCAAAAAGTGACTTAGTTCCTTTCTCCACCGACCGATTCAATTGTTACCTTGAAATATTTCCTAGAAATTAATCCTGGTTGTGCTCAATGCAAAATACGTTCTAGCATCTTTTCTTTAAATAATGCAAGGACTTCCAATTTAGCAGTCTAGTAGTTCGCATATTACTCTTCCAAAGTAAGCTGATAGTCGGAGCGACGGGAAGTGGAAAATACCGTCACGATCTCTGCCATCAGCTAGCGTCCGTGAGTCAACTTAAGTTGCGCGAGTAATAGCAACGGCCCCCACACTTCCGTGCTTCCTTTTTTTCATACGCGTCCCCCTCTTTTTGGTAACAATGTTCCCATTAAATAAACTCGTATTACATGAATATATAATTGGTGCCCACACCAAAGCATCGGGCTACGCTTTACAAAATCAAGTGGAACCGTAGCCTACCATTTGAAATCATTAACCGTTTAATTTCAAAATCATTAATTTTAACTGGATACATATTTTACGTTCGTAAAGTAATTTTAAAAAGTCCCATTGCTTGTTTATCAGATAGAATGGACCAATGGACCAATAAATAATTGTGGACATGGGGGGAGGGGGGGGCGATGGTATGACAGTTTAACGAACAAGTCGCGACACTCACTGCCATGAAAGTTGTTACCAACTGACAGATGTAACGATACTGGCGCCCCTAGTGGTGGGCAAGGTGCCGTAAGAATAATGTTTCTTTATAATTATTTTTCTATGTAATTAACCAAATAGTTTCTGTAAGTTTTGTGTTCCAAGCATCAGCAAAATATCGAAAGACATAAATAATCATGAAATAAATGTAAAAACAGCCGAATTTCCCCGGTTCAGTGATATTAAACTACAACTTATTCATGAGAAAATATTTACGTACATTTGTATCTATTGCAGGCAACTTCGATGAAATTAAGAAATTATAAACAGAGGCGAAACTGTATTTCCTGTTGTGGTCTGTTATTATAGCACAGGCATTTTCATTATGGTGAAAAAATTCGATGTGGAGTCGAATGATTCGGACATTTTTCCAGTTCACTCATCTTTCTTATAAACACATTTATTTATATTTAATTTTGCTTGCAAAACGAATGGTTCGAAGATTCTTGCCGTTTGTAGGCAGGGATGTTCGAGAGGCGACGCAGTTTCTCTGCCACATAGTCCTCTTCGTCAATACTAAGTCTGTGACTTCTGCTGGGAGGAAGCTCTCACGAAAGCAAGTGGGCTTATGTTGGAATTTGTTGCTGTGTTATTCATGGAGGATTAGAGGGGCAATACTGAAAGAGGGGAATTCCTAGAACGCCTGCAAGGGATGACCAAGGGGATTCCTCTGAGAGAGCGAATCGTTCAAGGCAGAGTTGTGATCCTGCCACAGGGCCTTAATTTACATTTCCAGTTAAGGTTTCGGGTAAACGCGAGGATATCTTCGAACAAAGTAGTGGGGATGATAGTTAAGCCATTTGACAGAACATATGTCTCTGGCATTGAGAGAGATTTGGAAGAATCAGTAAGGGTACAAGGCTATGTTTGTTGGCTATGAGGGTTGGGTCGGGGAGAGTTGTTTAGTGTGATGTGTGATTGTGGATGATTTGCAGTGGGTCACCACTTTCTTGGTATTTAGACTACGCTACCATTTATGGCGGTAACTTCGATAAGAGACAGTGACTGGTCTAGGCGGGTTCCGAACCACTTACCTTCAGCGTCACAGTCCAACGCATTGCCCACTACGCTAAGCCTAACAGCTATGAGGTGTCATCTTTAATCTCATACTATTGATGGCCATTGTTAACTGATGCTAATATGGCATTTGTAGACATTAGATTATCGTTTATCTTACGAAGAACGACGTGTTTTTATTAATTCTTCAGTGCGCCATATCTTTAAAATGACAACGTGTTAGTTACAATAAGGAACTCATCAAATACGCCACGCAAGATGGCGTATGCCACAGAGAGTTCCGGGCGAGGAATGTCACGTGACATCTGCGAACGGCTGGTTTTCGTTAATTCAATGGAGGGTGTCAAAAGTCCGTTATTTTAGCAAATATCTCTCAAACGATACGAGATATGAAAAAAAAAACCATTAAGGAACAAAGTTGTAGAGAATTTTCTCCTCTACAAATTGGTTTATTCAATTTTCGCGTCAGATGAACGGTTTATTTTCAATTATACTAACATTACAAACGGCTTTTTTTTTTGTTATTACTAACGTATTTCTTGTCCGAAATATTCGAACAGCGAGGTTCTGGTCTCTGGTAACCAACAATTATGTCGGTAAAATTTGGTGCCGATCGGTTGAACGGTTCGACCTAAAAAGTGGGAACACGTTACAGCCAGACAGACATTGTCAAATCGCCGTTATTTTTGGAAATATCTCTGCAACGATGCAAGACATGAAAAAAAAAACCACAATAGAGCGAAGTTGTAGAGAATTATCCCCTCTACTAATTACACTATTTAATTTTCCTGTCAGATGAACGGTTCGTTTGCAATTACAATTATATTACAAACGGCTTTTTTCGATATTACTACCGTATTTTTCTCCGAAAAATTTGATAAAGGGAGGTTCTGGTATCTGGCGACCTACAATTATGTCTGTAAAATTTGGTGCTGATCGGCTGAAAGGTTCGTCTTAAAAACAGGGAACAGTTACGAACAGACAGACATCCCAAAATCGCCGTTATTTTTGCAAATATATATGAAACGATACGAGATATGAAAAAAAACATAAGAGAGCAAAGTTGAAGAGAATTTTCTCCTTTACAAATTAGGTTATTCAATTTTCGTGTCAGATGAATGGTTAAGCAGTTATTTTCATTTAAAATTCGAGCTGTCAAATGACGATCGCAAAGGCTCACTTTTAGTGTTACTACCGTGACATAAGGTGGGCCAAAACACTGTCCTATTACACAATTTGACCTTTTCAATTTCACGTTTCCTTTCTGACAGCTTAGTATTCCATGGTACCAATGTTAGCTGGCCCACAATCTGCTCTCTGGCAGATATCGGCTGTTACCAGTTCAGCGGGCTGTGGAGGAAAGCTTGCAGTGTGGCGTTCATATTAGGCAGCCGTGCTGCTGCGTGGTCGCCATTGCCCGCCTAAGACCGCTTCAGATCTGGTCCCAGTGAGCGGCGCCTGTGTCGGGCTCATAATGGCTGCTCTGAAAGGGCGGTCACGTGACGTTTCCAGCGAGTCACCCACGGGCGGCTTCCTGCTTGCCCCCCTTCCCCCCCCAACGATTGTTGACATGCCCAAAACGCTGGGAGCGGAACAGCTGCCCTCGCGACCGCCAGACTGCTGATCCTGTGACTTCCAATAACCGCGACTACCCGTTGCCAGGCGACAACAGCCGGGCGGGCCTGCCACTGCAGAAGCGACGAGGCCGCCTCTCGCCTTTATAGCGCCCCTCACCAAACGCCATATATCGGCTACTGCGGGAGAGGGCCTCGTTTGTACTTCCTTCTACTGCATGCAAAGGCAATAAATATCCGATGCAGAAGGGGAAGAGCTTTGAAGTGCAGAGAGTGGGAATTATTTCGTGAAGATTACCGCAGATGACTCACACGTCACATGCAATTAAAATACAGAGTACTTTTTAGCACCCTTTATGGTATTGAAAGCAGTGGTCCAGCGTCCTAACTGTTTATTGGTGCAGTGAACCCGTGGGAAAAAGCTCATCCTAAAAAAAAGTCTCGTCGGGGGAAAAAAGGTAAATAAATAAATAGAATAAAAAGTGAAAGTTCCTGGCAGATTGAAATTTTAATCTGTCAGGAAGTTTCATATCAGCGCACCCTCCGCTGCAGAGTGAATGTTTCATTCTGGAAACATCCCTCAGACTGTGGCTAAGCCATGTCTCCACCATATCCTTTCTTCCAGGAGTGCTATTGTTGCATGTTTCGCAGGAGAGCTTCTGTGAAGTTTGGAAAGTAGGAGGCAAGGTACAGGCGGAAGCAAAGTTGTGAGGCGGCATCGAGAGTCGTGTCGGGATAGCTCAGTCGGTAGAGCGCTTGCCCGCGAAAGGCAAAGGTACCAGGTTCGAGTCCCGGTTCCGGCACACAATTTTAATCTGGCAGGAAGTTTCATATCAACGCACACTCCGCTGCAGAGTGAAAGTTTCATTCTGAAAATAAAAAGTGTTTTCAATTTATCATTCTTCTTTTCGTTCTTCTATCAGATCATTTTATAGGCACATTCAAGAAGCTTGGGGCTTAACGTCCCACCAACAGTTGGTCATTATAGACGGAGCTAACGCACGGAGTTTTGTGTAAGGACAGGGAAGGAAATCGGCCGGGCCCTTTGCCTGGAGTGATTTAGGGAAATCACGGAAAACCTAAATCTTGATGGCCGAGTCCAGTGCTAGGCACATTCCAAGTATTTTTATCGCACAAAAAAAAGTTTTACGTCGCAGAGATAGCACTTATACGAGTCGTAGCGCGGCCGCTCAATGTACGCGGCAGTGGCCACATAATAGCAATGCGCATGCGCGGCTTAGGTTCAAATTCTCTTCTGAGCCCCCCCTGGAGGCAGCATATGGGCGCTCTCGTGGTAGGGAGGGGCCGAGGGGAAACGCCGCTTTTAACATTGTCGATGGAGCTGGAAAAGACCCCACCTCCTGACTGCTCGAGTTCTGGCGGTTACGCACGAATGGTCCCGAAGCAAAGACAATGGAGCTACTGCGTACCTCGCCTTGCGCATCGGCAAATCCTCAATTAAGGCAACATCCACTGTTCATGTATGTTTTTGGTGCTTTGAGGGTACACTGACGCGGCAGAGTGGCCGAGTGGATTGAGGCGCTATGCTCAGATGCGCGAGGCCGTTCCCCGTCGGGGGTTCAAATCCCACCTCGGGCATGGGTGTTTGTGCTGTCTTTAGTACAAATTAGTTCATAAGTAGTTAGTAAGTTTAGGGACTGATGACCCTGCAGAATAAACATCTGAACATTTAGAAGATTCATCCAAAACACGTCATATATGGCAAAATCAATATACATATATAAAAATGGAATGTGGGACGTGTGTCAGTATATTTCACTTGGTAGCCGAAATTATTCACTGCAGACCAACGGCGGTTATGCATGTGAGTAGCCTTTAGGTTTGCGGTGTACACTATGGTGTTTTGGTCGCGGTATGTGGCGGTGGGTGAGTGTGACGAACAAAAAATCCGTAAAATGTGGAGAAATACGTCGATCAACAGATGCTCAAAGATAAAAAGACTCAAAGATAAAACACTGGAAAACACAGCCATACATTAACTGAGCATTAACTACACTGGAGATTCACCAATGATCTCACTTTAAACACTGGAAAGACAACTATAGTGCTTAGGATCAAAATACTGACAACTTGATTAGCAGTTCCGTGTCGATAGCAATAAGTGGGTGGATGATATAGTAGTTGAAAGTCGGCGGCTTATATAAAATTCGCACTGAAGACCAGCGATGACTTTTGACACTATAATAGCAAAGAGGATATGTACAGTGAAACGTGATGCACATTCATCTGTTGCTTTTCTGCAGCAAGCGTACGAATAAAGAAAAATAAGTGCATATTGCAGTTTGAAAAGTAAAACTAACAAGAAAGATGCCACAGCATAAAAGAAAAAAATCGGGTTCTCGATCCGTTTCGATAGAAACTTGAAATTTGTAGATGTTGTTTATCTTACACTGTAGACAGCAGCGATTTATTGATATTCCCATCCCTAAGGGAATGAAAAAGAGGATAAAGGGTTTTTTGAAAATATGTTGCTATTCAGACAATTTTGAAGAAGGAATACAAAACTACGAATTTAGATTTCTGATTGGAAGTTTAAAAGCACGTGTTTCGAACTTTTTGTAAATTGAAGCATTAAGCGCGTGAAATAAGGGAAAATCTTTTAAGGGTGCTACCAAGACTATTTTGATGCTAAAAATGTGAAATTTTGGGTTTGGAACTACGGAAAATTAAAAAAATGCGTTTCGGGATGTTTTGAATTCTGCCAACAATGGAGAAATATGGAGTGGCAAGTTGTATCAAAATACTAGATTAGAAAAGCATTTTTAAAGCCAAATCTTTGAAAATTAATATTTAGAAGTAGAAACAACGAATGCAAACCATCCAGTCTACACATGCGAAGCAGCGGGAATTTGGCTAGTATAAGTATAAATTAAAGACACATCAACTGTCAAAGCCTCCAGAAGATCCTATCATGAATAATAATGAAATCACAACTCCACACCTAGCAAGAATATCCGTGTGTTTAGCGGCATCGCGTTACACCGTAGAAGGTAGTGGGTTTGAGACCGACTGCAAGCAACTTTTTTAACCCAATCTTCTTTTTAACAGATAGGGGACCAGCTATGACCTTTGTTTTGTTAATAGCCACATATATTCTGACGTTTTTGCAAATTTTTAGCGATTTTTAGGGTAAATGACATTTATACTTTTTGTTGTACCAAATATTGAATTGTTTGAAAAGAGTTGGAGGAGAGCAGCCTTTGCGCAATGGTAAGGTTAGGAGAAGGAGCTGCTTACAGTGTCATATGACCCCTAGCTAGCTTGTCTCTTCATCGTAACAGATTCATTTTCATATAGTCACTTAACGGTGTAATCAGTTGCTTACTGTGTTTTAGTGTTCATGTGCATATTCATATGTTCTTGATGTTTACTATCAAAGAAAAATGAACAACGTTCAGTAACTTTTAGAAACTAATCACTCAGCTTTAAGGTTAGAACAGAAGTGTGAAATAAAGAAACTTGGTAGGCTAACACCTCAGCTGGAGTTGAAGCAAATGCAAACAAGCCGAGGTAAGACATTCTGCAGATGTTTTAACGAAAATATATCTATATGGGGGAAGGCAACCGGGGCGCTTTCCTCCGTCGCCATTCGCCGAGGTGTGACAAATTGTAAATTGTCAGTTTGGACGGGGTGGGGGGTGCTGAAAAAAATCGACGGGCCGAGCGTGGAAGGGGGAGGAGGGGCGAGAAGGGGAGGCGCCACTATCAAGATCCAGCAGTCAAAGAAGTGAACCCCAGTCATCTGAAGCTCCAGAAGTCACTTCAAGAAAGAGAAGTTCAGTGGGAAAACTGTCTGGGATACTTTCTAGCTACGTGATATGACTGCTTCATCGTTGCGCGTGAAATGACTAAAACAGTTTTTCGGATTATTTGGAAAGATACAAATGATATTATTGGACTCATTTTTAATTGATGGAACTAACATTTTTGACTGCTCTGGTTCATTCCTGGTTTACATATTCCATCGAAAACAGTGGTTCGTAAATGACTGACAAATTAGTCCTCACTTTGTAAATAAAAATTTTTATTTTGCGGTATAGACAATTTTTATCGATTTTAAATAAATTGTTTAAAATTTTATGAATTTTAACTAATTACACGACTGCCCAATCTCCACGTTGACAACGTCAGATTTTACAATTGAAAAAAAATTGTAATAAAAGTTGTTCACATCGAAGAGGAACAAGCATTAACATAGAGTTCGAAGATCCGCCACCATCCAAGTCGGCGGAAGGAAATCTTAAATAGGAACCCATATTTCTTTTATTGCAGTTTCGGATTCTCGCTGAAAAAATATGTAACTTTTGTAGTGAACATTTATTTATCTATTTACTTATTTTCTCGTTTCAGGATATATGGCGCTGTATTCGGCAATAATAAAAATCAGACCCTTTGTCTAGCTTTTCTTTCTTTTTAACAATTTTATATATCAGCTAACCGGTTTAGTAGTTTTAAGGTACTTGACCTAGGTTTCGTTGTCGCTACGGACAACTTCATCAGAAGAATAAAAAACAGTTACACGAAACACATGACATCAAAAATATTACGAGCAGAATTGCTCAGGTGAATTACAGTTAAAAAAAATAACTAGCATCCTTGCCATGCAAATACAATCAGTGTGGTGTGAAGGGCATGAAGGAACTTTGTCTAGCATTGGTACTCCATTCTGAGCAAAAAGTTGGACAATACTGCGAAAAGCATTTCCAGAAGAAACACTCCTTTCAGAGAACACATTAGCATGCCTTTGACGAACTCCATCTTGTCTATGAGTCTCATAATACGGCAAGATGAGATCTACTCTCTCGGCAATCGTTAACATGTGGAACAACTGCGCAGAGGTGCGTATTTTCTCCCTTTGTCGGATTTTAAAGCCAGTGCTTTGGGAAGCCTGCAGCAGAATCCGCGACACTCTACAGCCGAGCGTATTTACAGAACAGACAAAAAAAAGGGTAATTAAAAAAATGATTCGGAGTAAAAAATGATGTTTTATTTATTTATTTGATACGAAGGTAAAATCGGAGACGTGAAAACATGACAGGCGGAGTTAAAATTGCAAACATTTAGACTTAAAAACTGCCACGGTGGCTAAATTGCGAATGGCTGCACAGAACACTGGACACAAAAACTGTTTACACTCCGTCACTCGCACCGTAATCCCCACGTCGTTGCTCGCGCGGGTGACAGGCGTCATCCACAATGTCGCCGTTTATTTCGACACTTTGGAAGGTAGGGGGGAAACTTGGGGTTTAACGTCCCGTGGAGGGCAGACCCGTATATTTGTCTGTGCCCGTATTGGGCAACTTTTAGTGGCAATTAGAAGGGTATTCTGGGAAGGACAGTTAATCCCACACTCGAACTGTGCAACTTCAGTGGCAGGTAGCAGGACGGTCCGACCCAAGTCTTTCCTGGCCCTCACTGAACTCGTCAGTCCTGTGAGTGACACCAGCTTGCTGACATCTGTGTAGAATCACATAGTGTTTCGTTTTGTACCTCAGATTAGTCATGGAAGTGAATAATACGGCAGAAAGTCACGATTTGCAACCTGTTGTTAGTGATCGTGGCATTTGATCTATGACGGTTATAAATCCAAACCTTACAGAAGAGTTGTAGCTACGGAAGAACGTGGATGGCGATGCTGAGGTAAACGTTCGTGCTGTGCTATTATTTACGGTAGGCAGCGAACACATATTTTCGCGTTTGAAACCACCACAAGACGACGCCATCACAAAATTTGCGGATTACATAACTGGAAACTACACTGATGCAGGAATGCAGTCTTTACTCCAAACGTTTGGACAAGAAATTGCGCTTCCTTGTGGAGGACGACTAACGCTTGCGAAAGCTTTCATTCCCGATTCAGTGCTTCATGTGAATCTCCTCTCCCAAACATCTTTCAGTTTGTGAAAAGTCTGAAACTTGAACAAACTGATACTTATATAAGAATCAACTCAGCAATGAATACTATCACCATCCAATCGGACTCAAAAAGCAGGAAGAGGCACGCTTTCGTGCAACAGAAATTAGAATTACTTAGGAATGGTGAATTTTTTTTACTTTGTAAGGTGCGTTTCGTACCAAACAGTCGTGAGCAGAAAATGAGCCAAATTAAATGCATTCGTTTTCTGAAAATATTTTTGAATGTCAGATTTGTAATAAAATCTTTGTGTTTGTATATAATTGTTTGTTTTTATATATCTGGTTCCTTGGCACAGTATGGACATTATTACTTAAGGACTCTACAAATAGGGGCAGAGGTTTCGCACTTGGTAAGTTCAGATTTGGAATCATTTTGCGAGATCTGCAGTCAGTCAGCCAGGAACAGGTAGGAGTTGCCGATTTCTTGAGTGCATATCAGTCCAGCCAGAGCAGGTAAAAGTTGCCCAGTTGGTGCGTGCCACTCAGGGGGCACTTTGGGGACAGTTGCCCAGTTCGAGTCTTCCGATAATCACCAACAGGTACAAGTTGCACAGTTCGGACGAGCCCCCCGTGGACTGCATAGTCATTAGAGACGAAGCTTACGCTCGGATTTTTTTGGAAAAGGATGGTGGAGCAAATCGGACATGCCCTTTGGAAGGAACCATATCGGTATTTGCGTTGAGTGATTTAGGGAAACCACGGAAAACCTAAACCTGGATGGCCGGAGGCGGATTTGAACCACCGTCCTGCCGAATGCGAGTCCAGTGCGTTACCACTGCGCCACTTTGCTCGGTTCGCTAATTTGAACGCAGTATATTACTAACTTTATGATTTTTTATTATATTTTGTGGCAAAATTTAATAGAGTAACATTTCCAGATACCAAAGCTTCAACTGATTTGTGAATGAACACAGTATACTGACGCAAACAACATGAACTTTTTTTAAGTCCTAGATAATAAGCATGAACAGTAATTTAGGTGAAAAGTTCAAACAAAATAGAGATAACATCACAGTATTTGACAAGACTCTTTACGTTTGGAATGTTCCATAAATATGCATTAGTTGCATGTTGTACACAATTTACGAATTGTTTCATGTCACACTCCTCCACAAGTTACCACGACTTTCACTGAAGTAAATATTACTACATTATGCGATAATGCGTATTGTGTTTACATTCGTGAGTAAATTCGAAATATCTACAAGATCTGGTTCTAACATGGGGAGGATATTTGATTTTCCGCCATTTAGTTGTACCATCAATCCCTTATAACACAAAGAAGGAAAAATATCTTCCATATTCACAGTGATATCAACTGCAAATGGGCAAAGCTGAAAATGTGTACCTCCCGCTTTCTAGACAGTTGCGCTGACCACTACACCAATGGGGACACAGTGATCACCCCACTTGCAAGGACTATCTAAGCACGCCTCCCGTCAGATACAAATTTCCAGCTTTGCCCTTCGCAATTGATGCCATAAATATTGTGAATATGAAAGAATAACAACTGCAGGAGTGAAGACTGTTCTTTCGGAACAGACGCCATATGTATATATGCAGCTCATGTAATCATTCCAATTGTACATTATGGTCTTTAATCAACTTATATGCAATTTATTCCCTTTGAAATCACTCCCAAAAAGTAAAAATAAAGAGAATATAATTTAAATACGAGATGAACTGCGATCAATTTCAGCATGTCTAAAATTATGCAACTGAAATGTGGATTGACACTATCAAAGCTGTGCAGGCTCTCGCCGAGATTGTAACAGCAGTGCTCACCCGGCCTTCAATAATATATAACAAACACTGTAAATTGAGGAAATGAAAGTCTGGGATAAATGACGTTGACAGACGGAGAAGTAATACAAAGTTAATGAAATCGGCTCGAACTTACTGCAACCCGGTGAGGGAAAATAGAGTGGAAAAGTCACGTGGATAACAGATGTCATCCGTGCGAATGTTTATTCAATTTATTGAAGACAAGTGCCAAGACCGCTTTTCATTTTGTATTTTTTATTAAGATTACCGGTTTCGGCAGTTTAATAATGATAATAATAAGAATGAAATCAAAAGATCCGATAACGGCAGTTAAACTGCCGAAACCGGTAACCTTACTAAAAATACACAATAAAAAGCGATCTGACATTTGTTCTGCCGATTGGAGCGGTTGTACGAGTATTAAAAAAGAGGTACTGCACTGGTGCTTTGTCCAAACAATGTTGAAATTCACTTCACATAGGGGGTCGGGAATGGAGCATATGGATTGCTGGGGAAGGGGAAAGGAAGGGGAGATCAAGATAAGGAAGGTATAGGAGGGGGACAGAAGAGGCACTGCATCTGCGGGGAGTGGAGAGGGGATTAGGGATTGTAGGAGGGATAGACATCGGGCTTCATGCTGGAGGGAAAGGCGACGGTATTTACCCAGGCACAGGATAAGGAAGTGTGGAGGTGCAGGGATGGAGGGATGCAGGGTGTAAGCGCGGCCCAGGCCCAGGTCTACACCATCTAGAGAGAAGGCCGCGGCGCTCTCGTGTGACGTCAGGCAGAGTAGGTTGCGCGTGAATAACTGACTTGGTAGCCTCTGGGGCACGGCCCACTACGCCGAAGCAGCGAGCCCGTCAGCTATGCGCGCGCAGCCTACTCTGCCTGACGTCACACGAGAACGCCGCGGCCTTCTGTAGGTGGTGGTGCCCTGGCCCGGGTTTCATGGGGATGGAACTGACCAAAGGATGACGGGAGTTTATTTTACGGGGAACGTATAGATGCGGATGTGCTCTAGCAATTTCGGAAGGTGGGAAGAGGGTATAAGATCGTAGTTGCTCAGTGATCGCCTTCGAGTACACATGTATCGCACAGCAGTAAGTTAACCGGCTTCATTCCGTGTGTGGTTTCTCTTCAGTTCATCAATATTTCACGTATTTATTTATGCAGAATCGCATTTAATTGACTGATCAGTGTTGATATTTTGATTATATTTTTCAGATTCGCCGTTAATGAACGGTTTAGTGTTAGTTAAATATTTTTCGAAGCTCACTGTATATCAAAGTTTTGTGTCCTCGATCAGCTTCGCATCAAAGTTACAGTGTATTCTCGCACAGTTTAAATCACAAAAGTCGTACTTATTTGGAACATAAATAGGTTTTTAGAATGGCTAGGAACTGTGACTGCTGTCTACAGATGCAGGACTAGTTGGCGACTCTTGGCTCGCGGCTTCAGTCGGCATTGGCTTCGCTAGCAACGCTTGAGACTGCGGTGGGTGTGCACCGCTGTTGTGGGCCTCTCCCGGCGGGTGCAGCAGACGCCCTGTGCGTCAGTTGTGCCCTCCGATCGGACTGCGGCTGTTGCTAGCCCGGTCACTGCCGGCGAGGGGGTCGCTCCTCAATCTGTGGTGGATTGGGAGGTCTCCTCAGCGCGTGTCAGGCGGCGTAAGACTTCCCGGGGGACCGAAGTAGAGGCCTCTCCGATTAGTCTTATGAACAGAATCGAGACGTTGTCTGTTCCTGAGGCAGATGGTTTCGCTTGTCCTGTGGTCACCCCTCTGCTTGCAAGATACGGGCACTCACAGAGGGTGGGATTGTTAGTTGTTGGGAGCTCCAACGTCAGGCGGGTGATGGGGCCCCTTACGGATATGGTTGCAAGGGAGGGGAAGAAGTCCACACTCCGTGTGCATAGCGGGTGTAGGCATTCCAGATGTGGAACGGGTCCTTCTGGATGCCATGAAGAGTACAGGGTGCAGCCAGCTGCATGTGGTGGCTCATGTCGAGACCAACGATGTGTGTCGGTTTGGATCAGAAGAAATTCTCTCTGGTTTTGAGCGGTCATCAGACGTGATAAAGACTGCAAGTCTTGCTTTCAAAATGAAGGCAGGGTTCACCATCTGCAGCATAGCCGACAGGACTGTCTGCGGACCTCTGGTTCAGAGTGGAGGGTCTGAATCATTGGCTCGTATGGTTGATCGTCAAGGCTGCAGATTCCTCGACTTGCACAGTACGGTGGTGGGATTTAGTGTTCCACTAAATAGTTCATGAGTCCACTACACTCAGGAAGTGGCTACACGGTTAGCGGGGGCTGTGTGGCGTGGACTGGGCGGTCTTTTAGGTTAGAGGGTCTGGGGAACACACAAAATGGGTTCCAGTCTCAAAGGGTGCAAGCAGACACAGGACGAATGCAGATCTAGGAACCATTGGTGTAACAGTTGCAAATTGTCGTAGCTGTCCTGGGAAAGTTCCGCAGCTCCAAGCGCCGATAGAAAGTACTGACGCACAAATGGTTACAAATTCTGAAAGGTGGCTGCAAAATATTTTAAAGACTTTGCAGAGGTAAAAACACATTGCGTAGATTTCTCGAACGGTTCATTTTAGGTTACACATAGCTGCGTATGAAAGGTAGATAGCATATTGAAATTTTATTTAAAGTTTAGAGCAGAATGATATCTTAAGTTGTTCTTGAGATATCGGTCAGTGAATGATAGCACGCGACAGTAATAGGTTCCAAACGCTATTTCTGATTGTGGGGTAACGTATCTTGAGGAACAGCAAATGACTAAAATGTTATGTGGGTGTTTATCTGGAAAATCCGTTTCCCGTTTTTGGAAATGTGTATTCGTTATCGCGATACGCTACAAACACCATTTTTTTTATCAAAAGAACCAACTGCGTGCATTGGCAAAACTACACTTCTCTTCATGGCAAATCGTCGAAATTTTTACGATGCGTTCTAATAATATGATTCCGGAGAGCTCTGAAAGTTTTTCCGATAATACTATCCGAGATCTGTAGATTCCAGTTACCGCACATATTCATGACTAATATGCATGTAATATCCGGTCACACGTGAAATTATGGTTTTAACTAACGTAGCGAACGTACAGCAAGGGTTCTTGTTTTGGAGGTCACGAACCTGTGTTTCTAGTCGCCGTTTATTCACTGATAACATTTATAAAAGTTATAAATCATCGTAAATTTTTATCTGTAATTTATTTAGTTATATTAGTCACATATCGCCGTACAATGTGTGTGTGTGTGTGTGTGTGTGTGTGTGTGTGTGTGTGTGTGACAAAATGTTTACACTGCACGGGTATACCCGTCACATATTTCCGTAAATCGGGTCTGTGACGTAACATTCTGCAATTACGACGTTACACCCGTTACATATTGGCGTTAATTTAGGCTGCATAGAAAAAGTTTCTAATTTCGATGATAGGTATATTAATAACTTATCACAGAAAATTGTGTCTAACAAAAAACTCTTTGTGGTGAGCTACCCCTCAAATTCCACCTGTTTAATGTATGTATCAATTATAATTTGTTTTTTTACAAAAAGGCGTTCGTTGCTACCTCCCCTGCATTCCACGAGTATTCGAATAATCCGAGTATTTGCATAATAATCCAGTCGTGGTTGAAAAAAGAAAAAGAATATCTCTAGTAATCGCAGATCACTTGTAATATATCTTTAAAGCAGTTGAACGTTACTGCCCTATTGATAAATATTATAATAAACTTAATATGTCTCAAGGAATTGTAAACGATGACACATTTAATCGCAGAAAAGTAAGATACCTTCAAAACTCTAAAGTTTTTAAGGCAATCCTTACCATCTTAAAATGTTTCTGATGCATTCACTTTCTGTTTCATTTCATTTACAAGCTTGTACAAATGTATAAAATACTATCCAAATTTTACTCACCATTGATTTCATGTTATATAAGGAGTACACTCTGATGTAACAGGAAAAAGATGGGAACCAGCTGAAAAATGCTCCTGCCGGAGCACAGAAATGGCGAATATGTTCTCTGGCGCAGAAGTGTGAAACCAGCTGCCTCAATCCTCATTCCGACTGCTTCACCAAAAATGTTGACATGCGAACATATTCGCGCTTTTTTCGGCTGAATGTGAGTAGGACAGTGCAACAGGCAGAGAGAGCCATATATGAGGGAACAAAGAAAGTGTCAGTTCAGGAGAAAGGCATATTCATGAAAATACCAGTGAGAAGCGAAACGAGATGTCGGGAGTCAACAACAGTGGCAACAACAAACTAAGGCAGATGCAGATAGTAGCAATTGGAGCAAATGAGAAAACTGTGGGAAACTGAGACGAATGGAGACCATACATAAAGAATGAGCGTGCGGCTCTCCAATACTATAGCACGAAACAATTTGTCCAATTTTTCCCGCCCCCAGTACCCGCGTGCTAAAGTTTTCCGGTATAAAGGTCAAACCCCAAGCAAACCACCCCCATGGACATATGTGTAAAGGAGACAATCGTGATTGAAGATAATGAAAGCCCACTCTAAGTGAGAAAAAAAGGATAATGGCAACAGGACTGAAAATGAATGGAACAACTTCAGTGGGGCAGAGAGACGATGAAAGTGGCAGAAACAGACAGCGGTGAGGAATCGCGAGGGAAAGGGATGAAAACATTGAAAGTTTGACACAGACAGAAAACGGCAGTAGGAGAGACAGCAAACAACGAACAGAGACATATATAGACACTGACAGTGAGACGGCTTTGCTGACTATGACGGCTTAACTTGGCAAAAGTTCGCGAATATGTTCGCATGCCAAAATTGTTGGTGAGGTAGTCTGAATGAGAATTGAGAAAGCTGGTTCCACACTTCTGTGTCAGAGAACATATGCGCCATTTCTGTGCTCGGGCAGGAGCATTTTTCAGCTGGTTATTAATATTACTAGTTGACCCGTGCGAATAATTCGCACTCTATACTGATCTATCACTCGCCTAAGCGAGTCACCACTAATCATGCACCATTAATTAATTCCTAATTAGTGTTAAAATTTCTAATTAACAAAATTATAGCATTTTTATGGGAGCAACCTTAAATACATGTCACAATTACGATCGTTCACCGGCTATCAACTTAGATTGTATGAATAGTACATTTTTTTTCAAAATACAGTTTTTTTGCGAAAATAATAATTTTAAACTATCCGTGTGTTTTTCGTCATTAGTGAAGAACGAAATCTTTAAGAGGATACCTCAATCACAACTCTTCGATAAGTAATACGGGAGAGGTGGCATACCCACAAAAACAAAAAAATAAAATAATTAATTAATTAATTAATTAAAAAATAGATAAATAAAATAAAAATAAAAATAAAAAACACTGACTAGAAATAATATACATAATTGAATTCTTAAGGGACGAAACTGCTGAGGTCATCGGTCCTTATTTACACACAAATTACTCGTTACTTCAGAAAGTTATACACAGGATGACGCACGCTCACACATGCAAGAAGGAAGACTCGAACCTCCAGCCGGAGCAGCTGCACAATCCATGACATAACGCCTCAGACCACACGCTCATCCTTACGTAGCTGTAGCTCCCTAAGGAGCATTTAGAGGCTGGAAAATTTTAGTCATCCAGCACAGAGCAACGTCTTATTTGACTAATGGTAGTGTAGGTATTCGAGAGTATTTTAAGAAAAACCCAATCTCAATCAGTAAGATATCTTTCTATTTAAACACCGTCACTTCCTTAACCGTTTAACTACGGTGAACCTCTACGGTGGACTGCTCTATAGATTAGGTGGGAAAGAGAGAGATTCCCTCTTGTAAAGTGGTACAGTCCGCTGGAGGTAATGTCCCATTCCAGTCGATTTCCACAGTAGTCCAAATCTGCAAGGCAGATTGTGAAGGTCCTCTTCAGGCGTCACCCGTAATTAAAGAGTTTAATACCACTCTTTCACTAACAGGCAGTAGACGATAGAATCCCTGTTTTGCTATGTCTCATAGGACGACCGATAATAAAGCAATGTTTACATTTGCTCGGCCAATGCAAATGTTAAAATTTTGAAGATAGCTGCTATTGTCAGCGACCGTTACAGGGTCAAAGGATAAAAATGCAGTCCTCGGTCGCAAAAATAAAATGATTGAACCTGGTTTCGGCAATAACTATGATTACCTTATTAAAAAAATTAAAAATTAAGACAAGTCACATAATAAAGGTTACAACTCAGTTGCCGCGGCGGAGCGGCCGAGCGCATTGAAGCACTTTGCTACGATGCGCCACCTCATTCCCCGTCGTGGGTTCGAATCCCCCATCGGGCATGGGTGTTTAATTTATTTAATTCTGTGACCTAAGCTTTACAGCTGAGTTGTAACTTGTATTATGTGACACTTGTCTTAATTTATAATTTCTGATGAAGGCAATCATAGTTATTGCCGAAATCAGGTTAAATAATTTTTTTTTATTTATTTATTTTTTTTTTTTTTTGAGACCGAGGGCTGCATTTTTATCATTTGAATGCAAATGTGTCTGCCGTTTACGCTTTTTGTACCGCTTCTTAACAGTCTAACAAGGGAACGGTCCAATAAGACATGTCTAAAACTGCCCTGAAATTTTTTACACAGGAAGAAAACAACGAAAGAAATGCATTGTCAAAACTTTAGCTGCTAAGAGGATCTGCAAATATTTAAAAACATATATCTGAAAATATAGACTTCGGTAGAAATGTACACCCCTAGCGGCGCTAAAGCAATTGCGCATGCGCGACACGGCACACACACACACACACACACACACACACACACACACATACGGCGGATGTCGGCGATAGATTTGCATACAGGAGACACGACACAACCAGATCGTAATTTTGTAAAGGACGTTCAGGTTATCGTTCGTTGATAGTGTTCCTCACACTACAGTACACTGTTCAATTCTATCGATTATCCACTCAACTAACATCTATAAAATCAGTTGTTTTATGCCGTATTGGTAATTATTGACAATGCCGGTCGCGGTGGCCGAGGGGACTGAGACGCTCCAGTCACGGTCTGCACGGCCACTACGGTCGGGGGTTCGAATCCCCCCCTCGGGCATGGATATTTGTGCCGTCCTTAGTTGTAGGTAGGCGCGCGGGAAGTAAGAAACCTAAATCGTTCCGTTTTCGATCCGATTTCTCTTATTTTATTGGGATGATCATGTCTCCCTATGTAGGTGGGTGCTAGCATTCAGAAGTAAAAATCAGTGATTTAAATTTCGCAAATAGATCTCGCCGCAACGAATAACGTCTTTCTTTTAATGATTTTCACCTCAAATCGTACAACATTTCCGTCACGCTTTCCCCCGTATAACGTGGCAAAACGAGTTGCCCTTCTATAAGACTGACTTCCGTCAGTCCCACTTGGTGAGGGTGAACTTTATAAATGGAAGAAAGAATTAAACGAATTAAGAAATATGCGCCAAACGGAAACTCAAAAACATCTGAAAAGAAAGTTGTTCGAAAGATTTCGATTTGCTCGTGTGAGGCACTGCACCGTTTCCGATGGCAATCTACGAGGCTGGGTCCTCCGATTGAGTTTGGCATGAAAACTGCTACTTTCCAGGCTTCGTCGACCTGGCCACGCAGGGCAAGAAACCGTACAGAATAGTAAGTCGCAAAGTTACCAAGTTTACGTCTCGTACACTTTTACAGCAGCTGCCAGTGATAGATGATGCTATAGAGAAATTCATAGCTGACATAAAGATGAAACTGGCTGTTATCCCTGCAACTGTTGCTTACAACGCTGATCAGTCAGGTTTCGTGAAAGAAGTGCTTGCACACCGCACTTCTTCATTTCGGGGTGAAAAAGAAGGCGGAGTCAACTGGCCAATCAATGAATGCATCGACACATTCATGTACGATAGCCAAAGTATGAGTCGTTTATTGTTTCAGCACCTCTATATGTCTTCAAGAACATCAAGGCAAATTAGTATCAAAAATAAAAAAATTAAAAATTAAAAAAATGTTTAGTTACAAAAATCTTGCAATCGAAAAATTAAAATCTGGAAAAATGGGACAGAATAATTTTCAACATTTCTTCGAAACCAATTCATTGCTTTTGTTTGATTAATGGTCTGGACATAACGACTCTTCTGTTTTTTGTGGAAAACGGCGAAAAATCTGTAGATGTAATACGGATTCCGCCTGGTACTACTAGTGTGATTCAACCTCTCCATAAAGAACTTTTTCGACAGTGGAAAACATTTTTCAGGAAATTATCAGATAACATAATTTCCGATACTTCTCTCTCATTTCAGGTTTAGGAACAGTTTACTTAAGGTCCAGTAAATTTGTGAATTACCAGGTTTCATCGTCACGCTTTACAGATTTGATCAAGTGTGCAATATGCAGACTCCATCCCAGTTCTGTCTAAATAAAACTAGTGGCTACAGCGAACTGCCTGAATGCATAAATTTTTCCTTTGTCTAGTGTGTCTGTTGCAAGAAACATGTTTGTCATTCAATTACACACTTCGCATTTTTCTAACTACTACATGGAATAAACAAAGAACTGTTTCGCTGATAGTCAAATGTACCACATTCAAAAATTAATTTAAGTAATAGCCGACAGAAATGGTTATAAAACCTAGTACTGCAAGACACATTTAATTTCAAAAAATTACGAGTACTCATTGACGGAATTCGGTGTTCGCTTCCATTCACTCCTTTGTAAACTATACTTTAGGTGCCTATGAACAACGGTTAATTCCGCTACTCGGCTCTGCGTGTGTGACTCGCCGAGTCGCGATCTAAGCGGGCAGGGATGTACAAACACTGTTATAAGCTATTCTTGGCGCGCCAAAACTGCGCACCTTCAAATTCAAATGTTCAAATGTTTGTATAGCTTATGGGACTTAACTACGGGGTCATCAGTCCCTAAACTTACAAACTACTTATGAACTAGCTTACACTAAGGACGGCACAAATATCCATGCCCGAGGGGGGATTCGAACCTCCGACCGTAGTGGCCGTGCAGACCGTGACTGCCGCGCCTCAGTCCCCCCGGCCACCGAGGCCGGCTGCGTACTTTCAATATTAAAAAATAAATAAATAAATACCTCTTAGCAATGTATTTCTTTCGTTATATATATATATAAAAGATAAGTTCATATAATGGGATAAAATTAACACATTTTTGTACTGTTGCTTAATAAATATACATGCTAGCAGTGGAATCAACGCTAAGTGCAAAGATTATGGAATGAATAACAATCTGCTGCTACCAAAGTATCTATGGATAAGGCTTATAGTAAAAGAGTAACGATAAATAAGGGAAAAAAGGCTATGGGAAAACAGTTATACTCAAAGTAGTTGAAGAAAAGCATAAAGAGAGGAGCAGGTGACTGATAAATCAGTCGCTTAGCAGATTAAAATTCGGCATTCTAGAAGTACAATGATAAGTGGCGCCATATGCGGAATATTTCATAACTACCAGCTGACACAGTAGTAGGATGCTTAGAATGTCACTTTCAGGGCATCTGTCAATATAAAGAATTTGTCATTGTGTCTATGGCTTCAAAATTTAATAGGGATAGATTGATGAAGTGATTATCATACAACAAATAAGTTAAGGATGAGGGTTTTAAGATGCGTGAACTAATGTGCAAAAAAATGTGAATGGTTACAGTAATATTAACCTGGTGTTACAATTGGTACGTCTAGTCAGACAACTGCAGAGAGTTAAGCAGTCAAATTGCTGGGAATATACCAAAGAGGATAATCATGTAGAGCAGATCATGGTGCTTTAAGATACAATAAGAGTAAGTGGTGGCTGGTTTTTTAAAATAAAAATAAACAAGTCACTATCAAAATGGTAGTGACTATTGCATAGTGCAGTTTAACAAGGTGGAGGCATAATGTAGTATGTCGGGGAGGGGGAATATATTAAGTTTATAAGTAAATAGCAAGTAGCAGGTGGAGAGTGTTGTGTGTGTGTGTGTGTATGTAATTGGTGAATAGGATGGTGTGACTGTGGAGATAAGGTATGTAAGGTGTGAGTGTGGGTGTGCGCAAAGTTTATGGTTATTTGTTAGGGATAGTTTTATAGAAGAAGGGGAATAGCTGATAATTTTATGGAATGGGGGGGGGGGGGGTAGATGGAGTGTAGCAGAAATTGTGTAAAGACAGATCCGTATGCAATGCATTATAATCTGAACAGTTGCTGAAATGGATGAAATACTTCATATATTACATACACTATGCGGACCCTAACCTTAGTTAGTGGGTAATAAATCAGATCACGTCTTTGCGGAGAATCCGTTCAATTACGTTGAAAATTCTTCCTGTAAAAGGTAAAGTGATAAAAATACCACATCGTTGTTGTCATGTTTTACTGGACCGAAGGATGACCGACAGCGTAATGCGCGTTTGATGTGACTTCTAGTATCGCCTTCCTAGCGTAAAGTGACTTTTATACGGGCTAACTCAGCTACCTAGCTGTAAGTCTGATTGGTTATACGTTACCATGCGTGGAAAGCAGTGGCTTATAAAAGTGAAACTTTAATTCGATACTCATTTCTACTTCAAAATTACATTGAATGTGTGTTGCTCTGCATAAACGTATCAGCTATTTCATTCTGCGTAATTAATTTTGCAGTATTGGAGTCTGGAATTGGATTCCGTCGCAGTCTCTAAACTAAAACGATATTGACACGCCGCACAGCTATCCGGCGAGATAAATTAAGCAACTTTGTCCACTATATTCAATGCTGTAAATTGCTTCTGTCGAAATTTGGCGCAATCGCATCATCTTTGCCGAAGGGGACTGAATATAGCTATTTTCATTGAATCGAAGTAATCGTATCGGAAACCAGTACTCACAGCTTAATTAAACAAGGTGATGAGGCAAGTGAAGTTTCATACGTCGAAGTGGTCAGTACGGTAATCAATTTCTGCAGCTATTTAGCTAACGTACGATTCTGCGTATTTGCCAGGGGATTACCGAATTGTGCGTTGCCCTGTACGTGAGAGAACATACACTCCACGCGGGGTTGTGAATCTATATTATTCTTCGGTGAACTGTGTGTAATTGGACAAAAATTCGCCATTACAGATTTACGTGGAAAATTTTGAGGCATGATGTAAGAATCATAAAAGTGTCTGAATTCTCCTATTCTCAATACTGGAGTGTTGTCAACTGGAACTACAAGTTTATTGTTGTCAGTCATAACCTGTTTTATTTACATTTATTGTTTCACAGTTCCAAACCAGTATATCATGTGGATTTATGTGACGTAGATAGGCGTTTTAGAGTTGAGTGTGATTGCAACCTCTGGTAATATCTTGTAGCATTAAAAGAAAACATACCACTATTATATGGCGCACAGTTTTCTGAAGGTCTTTGACTGCAAGGAAGAAATAGCAATAGATATTTCATTCGGCTAGACACCGTCATGGTGATAATAGCGTGGTAAATTTAAGTATTTTGTGGCCTTTATGAACACAAGAGTTATACAAATTTTTGCTGTTTATCTATAGTATTTCTAGGTCATAGCTAAGTTCTCTACACGTTCCCGTAAACGAGGAAAAGATAGTGAAGAATTGTGCAGCGGATAAATCCACGAACAAATTCGGCAATTCAACGAATAATTTCTTCCACAGTTTATATATAAAAGGCAATGTCCCGACTGACTGACTGACTGACTGACTCATCATCGCCCATCCCAAACCACTGAAGATAGAAACTTGTAACTTGTAGAGGGAGCTGATCTTACTTTGTAGGCGTCATTTAAGAAGTGATTTTTCCGATATTCCGTCCGTAAGGGGTTGAAATAGGGGATGAAACTTTTTTTGAAAATACGTTGCTATTTAGGCAATTTTGAAGTTAGAAATACAAATTTTCGGATTTGGATGCGGGGTTCGAATTTGAAAGACACGTACTTAGGTATTTTTGGAAATTCGATCAATAAGGGGATGAATTGATCGAATTTCCAAAAATACCTAAGTACGTGTCTTTCAATCAGTAAGGGGATGAACCACCCCCATGAACCACAGACATTGCCGAGGTGGGGTGGCTTGCGTGCCTCAACGATGCGGATAGCCGTACCGTAGGTGCAACCACAGCGGAGGGGTATCTGTGGAGAGGCCAGACAAACGTGTGGTTTCTGAAGAGGGGCAGCAGCCTTTGCAATAGTTACAGGGGCAACAGTCTGGATGATTGACTACGCTGGCATTGTAACATTAGCTAATGTGGCTATGCCACACAGTTACTGCGAACTGCTGAAAACAAGGAGAAACTACAGCCGTTACTTTTCCCGAGGACATGCAGCTCTACTGTATGGAAATATGATGATGGCATCCTCTCGGGTAAAATATTCCGGAGGTAAAATAGTCACCCATTCGGATCTCCGGGCGGGGACTACTCAGGAGGATGTTGTCATCAGGAAAGACAATACTGACATTCTACGGAGCGAAGCGTGGAATTTTAGATCCCTTAATCGGGTAGGAAAATTAGAAAATTTTAAAAGGGAAATGGATAGGTTGAAGTTAGATATGGTGGGGATTAGTGAAGTTCGGTGACAGGATGAACAGGATTTCTGGTCAGGTGAGTACAGGATTATAAATACAAAATCAGTTGGGGGTGTCACAGGAGTAGGACTCATAATGAATAAGAAAATAGGATTACGGGTAAACTACTATGAGCAGCACAGTGATCGTATTATCATTGTCAGATACGAAGCCAACACTGACAACAGTAGTACAGGATTATATGTCAACTAGCTCTGCCGATGATGAGGAGATCGAAGAAATTTATGAAGAGCTAAAGGAAATTATTCAGACAGTTAAGGGAGAGGAAAACTTAATTGGAATTCGGTAGTAGGAAAAGGAAGAGAAGGAAAAATAGTAGGTGAATATGGACTGGGCAGAAGGAATGAAAGAGGAAGGCGACTGGTAGAATTTTGCTCGGAACATGATTTAATAGTAACAAACACGTGGTTTAAGAATCACAAAAGAAGGTTGTATACGTGGAAGAGACCAGGAGACACCGGAAGGTATCAGATAGATTTTATAATGGTAAGACATAGATTCCGGAACCAGATGATAAACAGTAAGACATACCCAGGGGCAGATATAGACTCTGACCATAACTTGTTAGTCATGAACTGTAGGCTGAAACTGAAAAAAACTGCAGAAAGGTAGGAAAATAAGGAGATGGGACTTAGATAAATTGAAGGAAAGTGAAGTTCTGGAGAATTTCAGAGGGAGATTTAGGCAAAAATTGACAGAAACAGGGGGAAATAAAACAGTAGAAGAGGAAAGGGGAGCATTGAGAGATGAAATAGTGATGGCAGCAGAGGACAAAATAGGTAGAAAGGCAAGACCTACAAAAAATCCTTGGATATCACAGGAAATACTGAATTTAATTGATGAAATGAGAAAATTTAAAAATGCAGTAAATGAAACAGGCAAAATGGAGTACAGTCGAATAAAAAATGAGATAGACAGGAAGTGCAAAATGGCTAAGCAGGAGTGGCTAGAAGCCAAATGCAAATCTGTAGAAGAATGTATAAGAAGAGGAAAAGTAGATACCGCCTACAGGAAAATAAAAGAGACATTTGGGGACAAGAAAAGCAACTTTTTGAATATCAAGAACTCAGATGACAAACCAGTTCTCAGCAAAGAAGGGAAAGCTGAAAGGTGGAAAGAGTACATAGAGCAGCTCTACAAAGGAAATGAACTTAGAGACGATGTTGTGGGATGAGATGAATTTGACAGAGCCCTGAAAGACCTTGGTAGGAACAAGGCTCCAGGAGTAGATGACATACCCTCAGAGCTACTAAAGTCTCTGGGAGAGGCAGCCAAGGCAAGACTATATATACATGTGGCGTCTGTTGCGAGAGAACAGACGTCACTTCTGATCCAGCAGTTGTTATTATTTAATATTCATAGAATATATGACATCAACTGCAATTGGGAAAAGCTGAAAATGTGTACCCAGCCGGGATTCGAACCCGGGTCTCCTGCTTTCTAAGCAGTTGCGCTGATTCCTACACCCCTACATTTTCAGCTTTGCCCAATTGCAGTTGATGTCATATATTCTATGAATATTAAATAATAACAACTGCAGGATCAGAAGTGACGTCTGTTCTCTCGCAACAGACGCCACATGTATATATATAATATGCCGGTGACGGGCAATGATCCTATCGTTAGTGGGGAGGGGTGGCCCTTACTCTTACGGGAATTAGTTAAACTACGAGTTTGAGTACTGTGGGCAGGGCGAAGCTGGGAATTTGTATCTGACGGGAGGCGAGCATGGGTAGTCCTTGCAGGTGCGGTGATCACTGTGTCCCCAGTGGTGTAGGGGTCAGCGCAACTGCCTAGAAAGCAGGAGACTCGGGTTCGAGTCCCGGCTGGGTACACATTTTCAGCTTTGCCCAATCGCAGTTGATATCATGTATTCTACGAATATCAAGATAAGACTATTTGAACTGGTGTGTAGGATATATGAGACAGGCGAATTACCCACAGTCTTTAAGAAAAATGTAATAATCCCCCATTCCAAAGAAATCAGGCGCGGAAAGATGTGAAAATTACAGAACCATTAGTTTGATAAGTGATGGTTGCAAAATTTTAACACGAATTATCTACAGGAGAATAGAAAAGCTGGTAGAAACTGACCTCTGGGAAGATCAGTTTGGATTCAGGAGGAACGTAGGAACCTGGGAGGCAATACTCATTTTACGCCTTATCTTACAAGATAGATTAAGGAAAGGCATCCTACATTTTTAGCATTTGTAGATTTGGAGAAAGCATTTGACAATGTTGACTGGAATACACTCTTTCAAATTCTGAAGTTAGCAGGAGTAAAATATAGGGAAAGGAGAGTTATTTACAACTTGTACAAAAGCCAGACTGCAGTTATTAGACTCGAAGGGCATGAAAGGGAAGCATCAGTTGGGAAGGGAGTAAGACAGGATTGTAGCCTTTCTCCGATGTTATTCAATTTGTACATCGAGCAGGCGGTGAAGGAAAGCAAGGAAAAATTTGGAATAGGGATTAAAGTTCAGGGGGAAGAAATAAAACATTGCGTTTTGCTGATGACATTGTAATTCTATCAGAGACAGCACAGGACCTGGAAGAACAGTTGAATGGAATGGACAGTGTGTTGAAGATAGCGTATAAAATGAACATTAACAAGAGCAAAACAAAAATAATGGAATGCGGTCTTAGAAAATCAGGTGATGCTGAAGGAAATAGATTAGGTAACGAAACAATGAAGGTGGTAGATGAGTTTTGTTACTTGGGTAGTAAAATAACATGCGATGGTCGCAGTACAGAGGATATAAAATGCAAAATGGCAATGGGGAGAAAAGCATTTTTGAAAAGGAGAAATTTGCTAACATAGAATATTAATTTAAGTGTAAGGAATTCTTTTCTGAAGGCATTTGTGTGGTGTGTTGCCTTGTACGGGAGTGAAACATGGACGATAAGCAGTGCGGACAGGAAGAGAATAGAGGCTTTTGAAATGTGGTGATACAGAAGAATGCTGAAGATTAGGTGGGTAGATCACATAACTAATGAAGATGTACTGAACAGAATTGGTGTGAAAAGGAATTTTTGGCATACCCTGACTAAAAGAAGGGATCGCTTGGTAGGACACATTCTTAGACATAGGGGAATCGTAAATGTAGCATTGGAGGGAAGTGTGTGGGGTAAAAATCGCAGAGGGAGACCAAGAGACGCGTATAGTAAGCAGATTCAAATGGATGGGGGTTGCCGTTCTTATGAGGAGATGAAAAGGCTTGCTCAGGATAGAGTAGGGTGGAGAGCTGCATCAAACCAGTCTCTGGACTCAAGACCATAACAATAACAACAACAACAAGGGGATGAAATACGGGATGCAAAAATTGATTTTCAAAATATGTTGCTGTTAACTCAAATTTCAAGCTACAATTACAAAACTTAGGAAATGGCCTCTTGATCAGGATTAAAAAGACGCGAGTTTCGGTATTTTTGGAAATTCAACAACTAATGGGGTAAAATAGGGGATCAAAAATTATTTTCGAAAACACATTGTTGTCAAGACAATTTTGAAGATAGAGGTACAAAAATTGGTATTTGTACTGTTCGTTAGAATTTAAAAAATACGTATTTCGGTATTTTTGGAAATTCAACCATCAAGTTAGTTAAATTAGAGAGGGGATATTTTTCGAAAATATTTTGCTATTAAGGCAATTTTGAAGCTACAACTACATAAATTGGTATATGTTTTCTTGGTGAGAGTTAAAAAGATACGTGTTTCGGAATTTTCAGACAATTAATCATTTATGGGGCGAAATAGGGGATGAAACATGTTTTAAAATACGTTGATACTAAGCCAATTTTGAACCCAGAATTACAAAAAATGATATTTACATACTTGGGTGGAATTTAAAGGTCACATGTTGGGGTATTTTTCGAAATTCAACTATTAAGTGATGCCATAGGGGGTTACAAGTAGTAAAATCACATGTTCAAATGTTTGTAAATCTTATGAGACGTAACTACGGGGTCATCAGTTCCTAGGACTAACAAACCAATTAAACTAACTTTAACTTGGACTAACTTATGCTAAAGAGAACACAAACACACATGCCCGAGGAGCGAATCGAAGCCCCCGACGGCGAACAGCAGCGCGCACCGCAGCATGGCGCCTCAGTACGCACGGCCACTCTACTGCGGCTACAAGTAGTGTCACAACATTTCATTATGATAGCACTTAAGCTGTATCTATGAAAATTTGTATTAAGAGGGAGAAACAACTGGTGCAGACCAACCAGAGTACGCATGCAAAGCAGCGGGTGTTAAGCTAGTTCGTGGATATATCTACATGTTTAATATTAAGAAGTCTCAGTCATAGTACCTACACTTTCAGAGGCGGTAGATAACAGTTTACGTTCTTTATTTTTAAGAGTACTTTGTTGCTATTTTTGACAGTCATAATATAAGGCTCGAAACTTGTTGATAAATATATTTGATCCCAAGAAAACTTGAGCGTAAAGCACTAGAGTTCTACGTTTCGTTCTCATGCTAACGTAAAAAGCCTCAGTTCGTTCTGAGCAATACGTTATGGCACATTTCTTGTGTTGCGAAAACAAAAGTCTTTAAAAAGGGACTGATTGCTGTTTGCTCATGTGTTAAATTATTAGAGGTACATGCATAAATGAAAATTATGTTGAGCTTGAATCAAATGAAGTCGTGCTATAACAACAGACGCTAGTTTATCACTATAATAACCGCTTTACAAAAGGTTCACTATTTGCACTAAACCACTTACTGAATACTTGACAGTCTCGTAGACGATTTGTAAAATCTGAAGAACTTCACACCATCGCAGACGCTTTGTAAACTTTGAAATAAGTAAAGCTTGCTGTAGAGGCAGATAAGTCCAAAGAACTTACAAATCATTAGAACAACTACTCTAACAAGAAAGTCTTGATATCCCTATCTGCCATGTTGTGATTTGAAAAGAAAGTCTAACTTTTCCGCCCCGAGTCATTTGATTACGTTTTCGTCACTACAAGCCAGTGAGTCTAATTCTTGGTGACTTATTTTGGTTTCGCCGTAAGGTCAGAGTATTCAGTATTCCGACCTCTAAATTCCATTGTCTTTATCAGAGTGCAGCCATAGCCCTATGCCGCGGCGGATTATCCGTGCGTACTGGGTCACCGTGCTGCGACTCGCGCGGGCGTTCGCCGTCGGGGGTTCGAGTCTCCCCTCGGGCTTGGGTGTTTGTGTTGTCCTTTGGTTAGTTTACCTTTGTTTAAGAAGTTTGTAAGCTACAGACTAATAACCCAGCATTTGAGTCCGATAGATTTACAAACATTTGAACTTAGCCCTCTAGTATGCTCGGAACTCCCTACCCACCTTTGTTAGTTCAGTCGGTCGCAGCAGAGAGCTGTTTAGCGACTGTTGGGGCTACTACTGATTTGATAGCGTATTATATTAATACGCAGGCCTTTTCGTTTCAACTGTTTGGAGTTCAACAACTTTGGTTATTTCTAAGTTTTTCAGAAAAGGCAGCTATTGCTTGAGCGCAACTGCTAACATAGTTTCACACATTAAAGTGTAATAAAGCTTTGTCGCATTTCCTCACACTGTTGATTGACGAAATCACTTCAGTTATTTGCTTAATTAACTCTCTTCAATTGACAATTTACACAACAAATACGCCTTGTTTTTAGAGGTACCTTGAGTGTCAAAGCGATAACTCCCGTTTCTTGTGAATATCTCCAACAAAACAAAAGCAAGTATGGTTATTGGGCAATTTTAAAATAAAATCTGTGAGCATATTTGTAATCTTTCGGCAAGCAGGATTTCCTAATGCAGCACCGTTTCATTACTTACTCATTCCAGCGAGGTGATTTTTAGCGGATTTATTATTATTATTATTATTTGCCTCAGCAAGTTTCCATTTTAGGAGTTTTACTTCCATTTGATATTAATCATTCTAAAATTTTATGTCACTAAGAAAGCACGCAAATTTTACTTTGTTGGCTCTTTAGTTTGTTGCCTAGTCTCCATCTTTTAGTCTTCTGTGATAGTCCCTTTTCCAAGACATTTGTAAAGCATCTGGTCTTCTGTTAGAACTTCAACTTATGTAGCGGCATTTAATGGCACATGTGTGAGAGTTACTTCCTTAGTGTTTGCACATCTTTTATGTGTACGCCACACCTGATTACCAGGAATCTTTGTATCAGTTTGTCGTCTAGATACCGCAGGTGCTGGTATTTTATGGAGAGAATAATTCGGAAATCTGCATGGGAAAGCTACCTCTTTTCAAGATCTTTGTTTTGCACTCGGATGAATAATTTACATAGGAAAAATGGTAACTGCAAACCACTGACGAATTTCACAGTGAATTTGATATGATGGTTTGTTTAGAAATTGCGCGCAGCGAAGAATTTGTTAGGTTATTATCAACCGCAAATGCGTGGTAACTAATAGTGCTAGTTTTTTTTTCCTTTTTGACTCTTACGTAAGGCACACAGCAACCAGGAATCTGTATAAGGAGAGTACTGTGGACGCAGAAGCGTTGTATCAACGTGCGGTGCTTTTATGGCAAATATTAAGAATTAACAGCAATACGCAGTACTGCAGTACCAATGCAAGCACTAAAAGATTTTCTCTGTTTGTTAAGCTTATGGGACTTAACTACGGGGTCATCAGTCCCTAAACTTACAAACTACTTATGAACTACTTACGAACTAGGATGGCACAGATATCCATGCCCTAGGGGGGATTCGAACCCCTGACCGTACTGGCCGTGCTGACCGTGACTGGAGCGCCTCAGTCCCCTCGGCCACCGCGGCCGGCAGATTTTCTCTAGCGCACGTTTCCTGTATTGCTTACCTTCCTTGAAAGAAGACTGCAGTTGCTCGATAATCTTCAAGGCCAATAAATGCAGCAAATCATATATTACATATCAACTATTTACAGATAATATGAGCATGTAGGACTTCGGGAAACAGTCAGTGCATGGCGCCACACGCTGCAAAAGCTGCATCTTCCAAGGCCACGCTCAACCCTATTTGATCCCAAGAAGCGCCGAAGCTATTAGATCATACTAGCGGGCTATGGTGTAGCGAAGTAAGGAGAACAGTTGATAGACTTGATCAGCTGCGACAACAGTATGCTGTCGAGCGTCGTTCATTGAACCTGTGGCTCATATTGTTTTGGTCCCCTTTCTAATGGATTTTCCCGTTGTCAATTATTACATCCCCACGAACGTTTAATGAACAGAGTAAGAGCATATGGTCTATCAGACCAATTGTGTGATTATATTGAGGAATTCCTAGATAACAGAAAGCAGCAGGTCATCCTCAATGGAGAGAAGTCTTCCGAAGTAGGAGTTATGTCAAGTGTGCCACAGGGGAGTGTCGTGGGTCCGTTGCTGTTCACGATATATATAAATGACCTTGCGGATAACATCGGAAGTTCACTGAGGCTTTTTGCGGATGATGCGGTAGTATATAGAGAGGTTGTAACAATGGAAAATTGTATTGAGATGCAGGAGGATCTGCATCGAATTGACGCATGGTGCAGAGAATGGCAATTAAAGCTCAATGTAGGCAAGTGTAATGTGCTGCGAATGCACAGAAAGAAAGATCCTTTATCATTTAGCTACACTATAGCAGGTCAGCAATTGGAAGCAGTTAATTCCACAAATTATCTGGGAGTAGTCATTAGGAGGGATTTAAAATGGAACGCCCATATAAAATCAATCGTCGGTAAAGCAGATGCCAGACATAGATTCATTGGGAGAATTCTAAGGAAATACAGTCCGAAAACAAAGGAAGTAGGTTACAGTACACTTGTTTGCCCACAGCTTGAATACTGCTTACCGGTGTGGGATCCGTACCAGGTGGGATTGATAGAGGAAGTGGAGAAGATCCAACGGAGAGCAGCGCGCTTCGTTACAAGATCATTTGGTAATCGTGAAAGCGTTACCGAGATGACCGCTAAACTCCAGTGGAAGACTTTGCAGGAGAGACACTCTGTCGCTCGGTAGGGGCTTTTGTCGAAGTTTCGAGAACTTACCTTTACTGAGGAGTCTAGCAGTATTTTGCTCCCTCCTACGTATATCTCGCGAAGAGATCGCGAGGATAATATCAGAGAGATTAGAGTCCACACAGAGGTATACCTACAATCCTTCTTTCCGCGAACAATACGTGACTGGGAGGGAAAATCGATAATGGTACTCAAGGTACCCTCCGCCACACACCGTCGGGTGGCTTGCGGAGTATGGCTGTAGATGTAGTTGTAGATATGGACGCTTTAAAAGACAGAAGCAGGCGAGTTAACTTTTCGGTCACGCTTGGCAAGGTAGTTCAACCTCAAAGAGGTTGGTCTGGTATTCCATGTGAAGTTCGTCTTCGGAATCTCTACTATCATCTGCCCACAAAAGTTACAACAAACAGCAGATAGCGTCCGTGTACAACAAACAAGCAGAAGTGTAATAATAGTCGAATATCTTGGTATTATAATTAAATTTTAAATCCATTTATATACATTTTTCTTGCGGAAGGTTGCCAGTAAATTTTAATAATTGAGATTCGATGGTATTTTATAAGTGCAGTTTATACATTTTTATAATATTCCTACCCGCGCTATTAAAATTTATATCTGTTAATGGCAATACATAACTTTTGTTTTATTGGACCGTGCGGTACGTGATGTGAAGCTACGCACTTATAGACCCTCATCTACATCTACATAGATACTCTGCAAATCACATTTATGTGCCTGGCAGAGGATTCATTAACCACTTTCATAACTACCGTTCCATTCTCTAATACAGCGCGGGAAGAAAGAAAATCCAAAACGTTCGTTTTCGATCAGATTTCTCTCTTTCTCTCTCTCTCTCTTTCACATTCTAAAGTAAAAGACGGTGATTGAAATTTTGCAAATAGATATCGCCGCAACGAATAACGTTCTTTTGATGATAACCACCGCAAATAGTGCAACGTTTCCGTGACGCTTTCCCCCATGTAAAGTGATAAAACCAAAGGAGGTGCCATTCTCTGAACCTTCTCAATGTCTTCCGTCAGTCCCACCTGATGAGGGTCCCATACTGGGCAACAGTACTCCAGCAGAGGATGCATAAGTGTCATTTAGCCAGTCTCTTTGGTGCAGGTGTTGCATCTTCGAAACGTTCTGCCAGTGAAATGTAACCTTTGGTTCGCCTTCCCCACAATATTTTCTATGTGTTCTCTCCAGTCTAAACTTTTCGTAATTGTAACTCCTAGGTATGGATTTCCTTTAGTGGTCACGTGTATTATTTAACACTTTTGATTATTTAGTGTTAATAGCCAATTTTCGCACCATGTATAAATTTAGTCTAAATCGCTTGGCAGTTGCTTCTGATCCTGTGTTCACTAACCGATAAACGACAGCATCATCCGCGAACATTCTAAGGTAGAAATTCAGATTGTATCCCAAATCGTTTATCAACTCTAAGAACAGTAGGGAAGCTATAACGCTTCCCTGGGAAACGCCAGATATCACTTCTGTTTTACTCGATGACTTACCGTCAATTACTACGAAGTTTGGCACATATTATTTAAAGTTTACTCTTATATTTTTTCAACAATGAACAATTATATACAGAATTAATACATACGTCTATAAATGATCATACACAGGAAACTAATTTCTGAACAGAAAAACTTTATGAATCCATTTTGTTTCAGTGACATTCTTACCGATTATAGAGATATTTTATACAGTTACTCTGAATGTCGATATCCTTACGTCATGTGTGGATATTATAACAATGGAACATATTAAATTTACGAAAATAAAGAAATATTACGACTTATACATTAAAAGAAAAATTAATTATCCCACTCCCCTTCACATTCTTCAATTCTAAGCATGTACCATCACTATTATCCCCACACTACTTTGTTTCTTATACATTCCCACATTGAACCCAAATGACAATCAAGTAATACATGTAAAAAGTGTAAATGTGGTATTTCAGATGTTTTATGTGCCTGACAATTTTCTTTTTAAACTTCAGAATTAAGTTACTCCGGTGTTCAATAGATACAAAGTTTTCTTTATTTTTGCTTATTTATTAATTTTTAAATAATTCGCTAAAAAAATGTTCAAATGCTTGTAAAGTCTATGGTACTTAACTACGGGGCTATCAGTCCCTAAACTTACAAACTACTTATGAACTAGGACGGCACAAATATACATGCCCGAGGGGGGATTCGAACCCCCGACCGTAGTGGCCGTACAGACCGTGACTAAAGTTCCTCAGTCCCCTCGGCCACCGCGGTCGGCAAATAATTCGCAGTCGCTGTTGTAATATTATTTATTATATCCAATAACGCGTTTCGCGCTGTTAGCGCATCATCAAACTGGAAACAGACAATTTTTTTTTTTTTTCAGTCCGTGTAACTGGCGGGCAGGGAATCTAATATTGCTAAGGTGAGTAAATTTTGAAAAGACAGAACTTACTTGGGTTGGGTGGTGATGGAGCGACAGAACTATTTAAAGCTGAGGTGTAAGTAGCTTAACAATAATGGCTATTTGAAGTAGAATAACCAGTGACTAAAGGGGTTTAGTATGGAAATTAATAGAATGCTTGTTATACGATAAAACTCACCGTAGCAGCAGAGGAGTCGCTGTCGCGGCAGGTCCACGTTTACAACAGGTAGTATTGTTAATAACTGCGGAACATAAATGCGACCGTTAAACAAAGCGGTATGGATAGAGTTGAGCCTGCGAGAATGAGCGGCAGTGGCGTATCCAGTATCGTCGTCTGTGGTGGCCGGGATGTTGGGGGGGGGGGGGGGAGGTCAGTCACGGAGCTGACGTGATTTCTAAAAATGTATGATAAGGGGCACTGCAAACATTGTATTTTATAGAGGCCTTTTATATGACTGACACTCCTGACGCCTACAAAATCACATATGACTTTGTAGGTGTCAGGAGCCTCAGTCATATAAATTTTTTTTAAAAGAGCTGACCGCCATTTTCAAGTGCTGTGATAAAAGTTATCAGATAAGTTTCCTTATGCCATAGTCATAACAATAAAAACAAAAAAATATTCGGAGTTGAATCTATTTCGGAGTGACACATTCGTCACCACATCTTAATTTAAAATAATATAGGTATGTGTTCACCACGGTGAACACAAAATAGGTACGTGCTTTCTCCGCGATGTGAAAAGTTTCTCGTATGATAAAAATGCTTTGAATGTACATATAAAATGAGCTAAGAACGAAACGAAGAATGATAGTTTAAAAAAACATTTTATTGTATTTATTTATTTACTTTTTTCACGACGAGCTTCTTTTCGGGGGCTCGCTGAAGCACTGAACACATAGGACGCACCGCCTCTGGACCCTAACATACGGCAGACTGCAGTAGCTAGTCTAAACAGCTGAGATTCTCGAGGGAAGGTCTTGTAAAATATTTCAACATTTATTTTCTTCCTACTAACTGCGTCCTACCACAGGCTACTACTCTAACGACGCGAAGTGATCAGGTCCGTCATCGCGTGCTCGTGGCAGTAACCGAGCAATGTTAGCAGGAAGGTGGATGGAGGCGAGAACTGACACTGGCGGAGCCCACAAGCAAGCACGGGGAGCGCTCGCAGGCGTCTGCGCTCCCATTAGCACATTTGTCCACTCCTGGTCTACACGGAGAACAAACAGCAGCAGACTGATTGAGTACCGTTCCTACTCGCTACCTCACATGCCTTCATTCTGTCAATACAAATGGCAGCTCACTCACTCACCTATTTGACGTTACACTGGTGTTACCTCTACTTTGTAAACAGCCATTCTAAAGAGCTAATTTTTTCTTCATTCTTTTTCATCTCTGTAAGCAGACTGCCAGTTGGAATAATGATTACTATATCTGGTCCCTGCGAATAGTATTGTTAGTATCGTTTTCTAAAGTTTGTTTTACAAGAAAGCTTGTTTGAACCGCCATGATAATCAACAGTAATTTAAAAAAATGTACTACACTTACGCCTGTTTTTAGTTTCCTAAAACCCTTAGGAATTATGAAATGATTCATTACAGGACAGTTGATTTATGATTCTTTTGCAACCTACATGTTTCCTAATATATTTTTGGAACAAAAATTACTCGTAATTACTAGTATCATGACCTTCAACATAAAGATATTTGAACCAAATCAGGAATTGCGCTACGTAGCAAATGGTGTCGAATATAATGTCAACTTTGTTTAACGTGAGAAGTCAGCTTTCATTCCTGCGACTAAAGGTAAAACCACCCATACGTCGTAATGAAACGTCAAGCGCAAATGAAACTGTTTCTCACTTCAGAAGAAACCAGACTACAGTTGTTACTACATCTGATCCTCAAACGCGCAGAGTATTCAACACATTCTCTTTTGAAGCAAAAAAGTACTTACATTTATAAAATTTTTTATTAAGGGCAACAGCCAAAGTTGTTTTTAATTTTTTTATTCAGTTTACCAGTTTCGAAAGTTTATTTTTTCTTACACGCTTTGCCGTTTATATCAATTAAAGAACATTTACTTGCCAGTACAAAATTACTTAATGTGCTCTACAGAGTCATTTTTTAAAAAGTGTATTTGATTGTCTTAGATATGCGTGCTTGGATGTTCAAATGTTTGTAAAGCTTATACGACTTAACTGCGGGTTCATCACTCCCTAAACTGACAAAATACTTATGGACTAACTTATACTACCACTCCCATAAACCACAGACATTGCCGAGGTGGGGTGGCTTGCGTGCCTCAACGATACAGAGAGCCGTACCGTAGGTGCAACCACAGCGGAGGGGTATCTGTGGAGAGGCCAGACAAACGTGTGGTTCCTGAAGAGGAGCAGCAGCGTTTTCAGTATTTACAGGGGCAACAGTCTGGATGATTGACTGAGCTGGCCTTGTAACATCAGCTAATGTGGCTTTGCCACACAGCTACTACGAACGGCTGAAAGCAAGGGGAAACTACAGCCGTTACCTTTCCCGAGGACATGCAGCTCTACTGTATGAACATTTGATGATGGCATCCTCTCGGGTAAAATATTCCGGAGGTAAAATAGTCCCCCATTCGAATCTCCGGGCGGGGATTACTCAGGAGGATGTGATCATCAGGAAAGACAATACTGGCATTCTACGGGTCGGAGCGGGGAATGTTAGATCCCTTAATCGAGTAGGAAAATTAGAAAATTTAAAACGGGAAATTGATAGGTTGAATTTAGATATAGTGGGGATTAGTGAATTTCGGTGGCAGGATGAACAGGATTTCTGGTCAAGTGAGTACAGGATTATAAATACAAAATCAATTGGGGGTATCACAGGAGTAGGATTGATTATGAATAAGAAAATAGGAATGCGGGTAAACTACTATGACCAGCACAGTGATCGCATTATCATTGTCAAGATAGATACGAAGCCAACACCGACAACAGTAGTACAGGTTTATATGCCAACTAGCTCTCCCGATGATGAGGAAATCGAAGAAATATATGAGGAGCTAAAGGAAATTATTCGGACAATTAAGGGAGAGGAAAATTTAATTGTTATGGGAGACTGGAATTCGGTAGTAGGACAAGGAATATGGTCTGGGTAAAAGGAATGAAAGAGGAAGCCGCCTGGTAGAATTTTGCACGGAACACAATTTAGTTATAACAAACACCTGGTTCAAGAATCACAAAAGAAGGTTGTATACGTGGAAGAGACCAGGAGACACCGGGAGATACCAGATAGATTTTATAATGGTAAGACATAGATTTGGGAACCAGGTTTTACAGTGTAAGACGTAACCAGGGGCAGATATAGACTCTGACCATAATTTGTTGGTTATGAACTGTAGACTGAAATTGAAGAAACTACAAAAAGGTAGGAAAATAAGAAGATGGGACCTGGATAAATTGAAGGAACCTGAGGTTCTTAAGAATTTCAGAGGGAGCTTTAGGCAATAATTGACAGAAACAGAGGAAAATAAAACAGTAGATGAGGAATGAGTAAAATTGAGAGATGAAATAGTGAAGGTAGCAGAGGACAAAATAGGTAGGAAGGTAAGACCTACAAAAAATCCTTGGATATCACAGGGGATACTAAATTTAATCGATGAAAGGAGAAAATATAAAAATGCAGTAAATGAAACAGGCAAAATGGAGTACAGACGACTAAGAAATGAGATTGACAGGAAGTGCAAAATGGCTAAGCAGGAGTGGCTAGAAGGCAAATGCAAGGTTGTAGAAGAATGTATAAATAGGGGAAAAATAGATACAGCCTACAGGAAAACAAAAGAAACATTTGGAGATAAGAAAAAAAGCTCTATGAATATCAAGGGCACTGATGGAAAACCAGTTCTCAGCAAAGAAGGGAAAGTTGAAAGGTGGAAAGAGTATATACAGGGGCTCTACAAAGGAAATGAACTTCGAGACAATATTGTAGGAAGGAAAGAAGATGTAGATGAAGATGAAATAGGTGATACTGTACTGAGAGAAGAATTTGACAGAGCCCTGAAAGACCTAAGTCGAAACAAGGCCCCTGGAGTAGATGATATTCCCTCCGAGCTACTGAAGTCTAAGGGAGAACCAGCCATGACAAACCTGTTTCACCTGGTGTGTAAGATGTATGAGACAGGCGAAGTACCCTCAGACTTTAAGAAAAATGTTATTGTCCCCATTCCAAAGAAAGCAGGTGCAGACAGGTGTGAAAACTACAGAACCATCAGTTTAATAAGTCATGGTTGCAAAATATTAACACGAATTATATACAGAAGGATGGAAAAGCTGGTAGAAGCCGACCTCGGGGAAGATCAGTTTGGGTTCAGGAGAAATGTAGGAACACGGGAGGCAATACTCACTTTACGGCTTATCCTAGAAGATAGATTAAGAAAATGCAAACCTACATTTCTAGCTTTTGTAGATCTGGAGAAGGCTTTTGATAATGTTGATTGGAATAAACTCTTTCAAGTTCTGAAGCAAGCAGGAGTAAAATATAGGGATCGTAAAGTTATTTACAACTTGTACAAAAGCCAAACCGCAGTTATTAGACTCGAAGGGCATGAAAGGGAAGCATCAGTTGGGAAGGGAGTAAGACAGAGTTGTAGCCTTTCTCCATTGTTATTCAATTTGTACACTGAGCAAGCTATAAAGGAAAGCAAGGAGAAATTTGGAGAAGGAATTAAAGTTCAGAGTGAAGAATTAAAATCATTGCGTTTTGCCGACGACATAGTAATTCTGTCAGATACAGCAAAGGACCTGAAGGAGCAATTGAACGGAATGGACAGTGTGCTGAAAGATGCATATAAGATGAACATTAACAAGAGCAAAACAAAAATAATGGAATGCGGTCTTAGAAAATCAGGTGATGCTGAAGGAATTAGATTAGGTAACGAAGCAATAAAGGAGGTAGATGAGTTTTGTTACTTGGGCAGTAAAATAACAAATGATGGTCGCAGTACAGAGGATATAAAATGCAGAATGGCAATGGGTAGAAAAGCGTTCTTGAAAAAGAGAAATTTATTAACATCGAATATTGATTTAAGCCTAAGGAAGTCCTTTCTGTAGGCATTTGTATGGAGTGTTACCTTGTATGGGAGTGAGGCATGGACGATAAACAGTGCGGTCAGGAAGAGGATTGAGGCTTTTGAAATATGGTGCTACAGAAGAATGCTGAAGATTAGGTGGGTGGATCGCGTAACCAATGAGGAGGTACTGAACAGAATTGGGGAGAAAAGAAATTTCTGGCATACCTTGACTAAAAGAAGGGATAGATTGGTAGGACACATTCTTAGACATAAAGGAATTGTGAATTTAGCGTTGGAGGGAAGTGTGTGGGGTAAAAATCGCAGAGTAAGACCAAGAGATGGATACAGTAAGCAGATTCAGACAGATTTAGGTTGCCGTCCTTATGTAGAGATGAAGAGGCTTGCTCAGGATAGGGTATTGTGGAGAGCTGCATCAAACCAGTCTCCGGACTGAAGACCACAACAACAACAACTTATACTAAATACAGCACAAACATGCATGGCCGATGGGGGGATTCGAACCCGCGACGGGGAACGGCCTCGTGCATAGTAGCGTAGCGCCTCAATGTGCTTGGTCGCTCCGCCACGGCGCGTATTTGGAGGAATATTATTACAGGTATTTTGCGTTAGTCGGCATACATTTCTTTTAAACATAATTTCGTCTGTTTTCCCTTGAATTACGTATTTTGCATGGTTAGACGGATATATTCAAATGTGTAAATGTTTAAATTACGTCACTTAACGTCTCCGTAAATTGTGGCAGTTGTATGTCGCAGGTCATGTACTCTGTGTTTGCAATTTCAATTATTATTATTATTATTATTATTATACATATCCTTTGCAAGGAAAAACGCTGCCATCGTGCGCCAATGGCCTCCCGTTCTGTGGCACCAAGTTACGGATTGCGGCGCCGCTCCCGTTGGAGGTTCGACTTCTCCCTTGTGCATATGTGTGTGTGTGTGTGTGTGTGTGTGTGTGTGTGTGTGTGTGTGTGTGTGTGTGTGTGTGTGTGTGTGCTTTATCCTTATAAGTTAGTTTATGTAGTTTGTAAGTGGCACACAAGGGTGTATGGTGCAAACTCACACGGTTGAAATTACACGATAATAGAACACAAATGTCCCAGTAAACATGTGTCCGCAAAGGAGCCTTTTGTAAGATAATTAAGAATGTAAGGTTCCAAGCCGTCACTGATGTAATTGTAATCATCGTCCGAGTCAGCACACATTAATTTGAAATTTAGACTTTATTATTAAGATTTACATCGTATTTAGATCACATTCCACCGACTATATTGTAAACATCGTCCAAGTTAGTACAAATTAATTGGAAATTTATACTTTACTATTAGGTTTCACATCGCATTTAGTTCACATTTCACGTATGGGTTACCTGTTAAAGGAGGTGTTCGAAGTGTCTTTCTTGCAACTGGATGAAATACTGTGCTCGTCTCTGCAATGAAATTTGGAATTCTTTCAAAAACCGAGGTATCATTTCAAATTTCTTGACAATCGTGTACAACTGTCAGCTCCAGTTCTTCAACCGTGTTAACGGGGGTCTGCACACTTAACTTCTGAGATGATCCCAGATACAAAAATACAAACGATATGTTTAATTCATTGTGGATGTAAGGCGGTCCTGAACTGTTACTGCGTCTGGAAAATGCCGCCAGTATTTTCAATGGTCAACGCACAGCCTAGTAAGTAGAAGGATCTGGCTTTCTATTCCAGACTGAGCATCAACTTTCGCCATTGATTCAATGCTCATCGACAGCTAATGTGGTATTCCTTTGAACATTGATAAACGATAACTTGTCCGAAAGAACAGATTATGCATACTAAAGCGTTTCTAGCTGCGAGGTTATCAGTCATAAGTTGGTGCCGTTACCATTAATGTGGTTTGTTGTGTTCGTTATTGCCATTGGGTCTAAATTGTACACTAAGAAGTTTTTCCGTTGCACCAATATGTATTGGCGAGGTAGCTCAGCTCGTTCAAAGGGCTGCTTGAAAACATCTGAGGAAAAGTTCATCAACCAATGTCACGTAGTGCCTAGCGAGAAGGCAGAAGTGCCACAACAGTACGTGACATCGACTCGACTAATGCTTGAACTAGTGCTGGATGCAACTGTCACCGTGCATCTAAAAGGGTGTCCATAAATTGGTTAGAGTACGAGGCGGTGGAGATCTCATCTGAACAGCACGTTGAAAACCCTCATTAATGGAGGACATAAGAGTGTTCCTCGACGTGTCGGGTATCGCTTCCCTCACTGAAATTGCCCATATCAGTCGGAATGCACAGTGGACATGAATGGGCGCAGGTCATCAGCCAGAAAGCATATTTATGTGTCACCCGTCAGTGACGTATCAGTCACTCCAAATGCACACGCCCCACACCATTGCAGAGCCTCCACCCCTCTGAACAGTGACACGCAAGGTCCGTGGATTCATTCGGTTTTCTCCATACCTGTACATTTCCGTACTCTCGATACAACTGTAAACGAGACTCGTCAAACCAGATAACATGTTTCCAATTATCAACAGTGCAATGACGGCGTTGACGGGCCCACGCAAGTGGTAAAGCATTGTGTCGTGAGGCACACAAGAGGGCCTTAGAATCCGAAAGCCCACATCGATAATGATTTCTTGAATGATTCGCATTCTGATACATGTTGGTGACCCAAGACTGAAAACTGCAGCAGTTTGCGGAAGGGTAGCAATTTTGTCACTCTTCAATCGTCTTGGTCCCGTTGTTGCAGGATATTTTTGCGGCTGTAGCGATGTCGGTTATCTGATGTTTTACTACATCCCGATATTCACTCGTTAGCAAGTCGTGTGGAAAAATTCCTCCTCATGAAAATGTTTAAATGTTTGTTAAACTTATGGGAATTAACTGCGGGGTCATCAGTGCCTAAACGTATAAAATACTTATAAACTAGCCTACTAAAGGCAACACAAACTTCCATGCTGGAAGGAGGATTCGAACCACCGACGGGATACGACCTCATGCATCGGAGCATAGCGTCTCAATGCGCTCGGCCACTCTGTCGCGGTGCTCCTCATAACTATCTTGGAAATGCTGTATCTCATCTCTCGTGCGCAGTGTGTAACATCAAACACCACATTCAAACTCATCCTTATCACAACCTTTGCAGCAGCGGTAACCAATCTAACGCCTGCGTCAGATACCTGTTTTGTCACAAGTTGCGTCTGAAAAGTTCGGTGAATGGTGCCATATTTTCAAAACACGGTGACGCCTGCGCATTCACAAGCGCCCCATGACGTCAAAAGCACTGCAATGAAGCGGTGGTACACGTTGCAGCACGTTTAACAGGGTCAGCGTGACTACTCATGTCACTGCAACATGGAGCACTAAATGAAGCACGTGTTAATGTCAATTATTGTTTCAAATTAGGGTATCAATGAAAAGAGAGTGGAACGGTGTTGAAGCAGTGAGTGAAAAGTGTGTGTTTGACGGAAAGGAAAATGCCGAAGATGAGCCACGTTCGGGTAGATCGTCCACAATAAAAGTCCCAGACACCATCGAACGAGTGCGATGGAGCTTTCTTGTGCAGGCCTTCTTTCTCATTCGCCGCCTTAAACTAGCCGTAAAAGTCTTATGCTTTGCAGCGGTTCCGGAGATCCATCCAGTTTCCAACAACTGTACAACAGATGTCAGAAGTGTATTGTATCCAATGGCGATTGATGTGATGGCCGGTAAAGGTTCTTTGTATTTCTTGTTTGCTATATTTCCTGAGACCATTGACCGACCTTCTCAGACGCACCTTGTATGTACGTGTTGCTGACCGCAGTACTATCCTTGACTGATTACATAAATTAGTGTTTGCATCCGCATTCCTATACTAATTTCCTTGGCTCCTCAATGTCTGAATAATGGGGAATAAAGAATAAGGCATGATTAAAATCTCGAAACTGGTTGCCTTGTTAGAGTAAATCTTTTTAAAACTCCTGTTGGTGTTTTTTCTACAAGAATTCGGTCAGCTGAAGTCCCAACGTGCATACCTGGAGATGAACTACCATCAGTATTCTGTTAATCCATTTCCTCTTCCTTCATTTTAGATCATCTCACTTCTTTCTGTCTTGTCCCATCTCCTCTTTCTCTTTCGGTCCAGCATGTCCCTCCACCTTTCCCCCCAACTCCGCCCATCTCCTCCTGGTTTCTTTGCCTAATTTATCCTCCCCTTGCCTATGAAAGGTCACTGATTGCAACTAGCATTCAAATGGTTGTAAACCTATTGGACCAAACTGCTTCGTCATCAGTCCCTAGATTTAAAAAGTACTTACCCTAACTTACACTAAGGACAACACACACACCCATGCCCGAGGGAGAAATCGAACTTCAGGCTCCCGCTTAGTCCGTAGCATGACTCCTTAGACCACGCGGTACTGCTGGTATTCGTGGTGATCCGTGACGGTGTCGACGTTTATTCCAAGGTGGCCTTGGAAACTTCATACTATTTTTATTATTATTTCTTATTTTATTATTATGCTGGTTTTACAATGTAAGTACATTTTTCCAGCACGTATATTAGATTACATTAAGTTACGAACTATTCTTCTCCACTCTTCTCTGTCCTCCCATTAGTTCTCAGGAATGTCGTTCTTCCTCATTGCTGACTGAACTTCCTGCATCCATGTGGTAGGTGGTCGTCCCTTTTTTCTTCTTCCGTTCAGTGTCCAGCCGAGTATGCATTCTGGAAGCCTTTCTTGTCCCATTCTTCTGACGTGCCCATACCATTTTAGATGTTTGTGCTCGATGAATTCAATAATTGAATTTATACATTCCATTTTTTCGCTGATTACTTCATTTCTTATTCTTTCTCTTCTAAATATTCTTGATGAACGAATCCAGAAATCCATTTCTGTAGCAAATAAATTTGATTGCAGTTGCCATTTTGTTGTTCACACTTCTGAACCATATGTAATAATACTCCGAACTATGGTTTTATATATCCTTATTTTGTTATCTGTATTTATGTGTTTGTCCCAGAGAATTCCATTCAACAAAGAAATTGTCGTCTTTCCTGCATTTATTCTTGATCTAAATTCTTTTTCCTGTTTCCCATAATTTGTAATTTTCACTCCTAAATATTTATATTCCTCTGTAGTTGTTATTGTTCTCATCCCTTCTTCAAATATTAAGTTTTCATTTATTTCACAAGTTACCATGTATTTCGTTTTATTCATGTTGACATTTAGACCTGCTTTTTTAGATAACTGAATCAGCTTCCTGGTCATATACTCTATGTACTCATTGTCTTGGGCTATAATCAGTTGGTCATCTGCAAATTGCAATGAATATATTGTTCTGTCATTTATTGGTGTTCCTATAGTTTGGATTTTTTTCTTCCAATTCTGTAAGGTTACCTCTGTATATATTTTATACAATGTAGGTGATGCTACATCCTTGACGTAATCAATCCTTTTGTGACTTGGAATCCAGATGACAGAAATTTACCAATTTTTATTTTTCAAATAGAATTTTTGTATAAATTTTGAATTGCTTTTGTTATTCTTGGGTTAATTCCTATTGACAATAAAGCTGTCCATAGATTAGCTAAAGGCACGCCGTCATAGACTTTTTTATCTACGAATACGAAATATATAGGTTGTGCCCGACCTAATTTTTTCCATTCATTTGTTGTAGGCAAAAAATATGATCAATTTTTGATCTTCCAGCTCAAAAACCTGCTTGTTCTTCAGCCTCCTTGTCTTTGTATTTTTGTTCTAAGAAGTAATTAATAATTCTTCCATGTAATCTACTGAAGGTATTGGTAATTGTTATTCCCCTATAAATTTTTACAATCATCTTCATATTATTTAAATATTTTACAACTGAGTTGAATCTGAAAGTTCATTTGTGTTAAATAATTTTTTTATTTTTATTTGTCTGCTCTCATGGGAGCAAGGAACTCTCGCTGGCACGTTAACAATATTTTACTGTATTACTTGTTGACTTTGTCTTTAAGTATTAGAATTTTTAGCTGAGCTCTATAAGTGACTGGCTCAGTAATTTCATTTTTATTGATGTTTTGTTTGTATATTTTCCCCATAGCTTATTTTTTGTGATACAGTGGTTGTGTCTGAATTACAACTGCCGTTACTCATTATTGTTCTGAATTCATTTTAACTGTTGCTTAATTTTTTCTGTGTATAAATTAATTTCTATACTGTGTACTATCTCATTTTCTTCCTGGTCAATCTAAGAGGCCGCATTTCAAGCACACCAATAACCACTCGTCTCTTGTTGTAGTCTTGAAAGACTAATATTCCACTTCATGCTGTCCCATATATTTTCAACAGCCGAGGAATCTGATGACACTGCTAGTGAGAGTAGGTGTACGAGGTACATTCAAGTTATAAAATCTAAACTGAAGATGAAAAGCTGGCGCAAAAATTGTCATGTTCAAAGAAAATAAAACCTTTCTACACTACATCGTTTTATACCAATCAGGATGACAGTAATTCACTGACGATACTCTAGTTTTCGCAAAACAGATCAGTCTTACTCATTATACTGCATGCATAATTCTGGGAAGTCGTGGAACAACGTCTATTTCTCCAGCTGATTCGAACTTCTTCATTACGCTTGGCACAGCAGGTGGGGTAAGACGACCGTTCCATAACCGTTTCATCCTTGAAAGCTTCAGTTGACAAGTCAACAAGTACCCTGGGACTGGTCAAGAGTGTGAATCACGATTTATCATGCTACCTGGTGGCCATAATTGGAACTGGACGGTGTTTGTGTTGCATGGAAAGCATGCACCCCTAGTATGGACATTATTGCTATCAAGTCTGGCACTCGTACGGTAATTAGTTTCAGTCTTGTAACGTGCTAAATATGGAAATTTGAATTAAAACTTCCAAGAAGAACCAACGCTTGATGAGAGGCACTTGCGTGGTACTTAAATTTGTACAAAATGAGTACAAAGGCTTCTGCAGTACTTGGCTGGAACACGAATGCCAAATGCGATTTGATTCACAATTTTCTCTGGAAAAGAAATCTAGCAAAGGGCGCTGCACAGCTTCTCCGGAGCAGATGAGATCCTCTTTAGTGGAGAAGCGGCGGCTTTAACGCTTAAGCCGCCGAGCCCAGAAGAATCCAAGGCCACTTTTCGATTATAGTCCGGTCGTTTCTAGGCTAAAATAAAAAGCTGATTACGTAAAATAAATGCCTGCTTAAGTATTATCTTTCTGCAGTAATTACGCTCTACTGTGTTTGATCCGATAAAACGCCCTTTGCGAGGCGTTCGACACTGCATTGTTTATTTAAGACTAAAACTTTCCACTGGAAAAATTTTTTCTTCCTCTGTTATTTTATAAACAAACGTACATGTTAAATAACGGCTGCATACAGACAATTTTCGTATAATTTGCGTCATACACTTCAGGCTTGCATCTGAGAAATATAATTTCAGTGTCCTGCTTTTTGATTACTTTTCAGTGTAAATAAGGCCTCATATTATTTCATGGGCATGATATAGGAATGTAAACAATATGACGAATGTCATTTCTTCGTAGGCAGTTGAAATTATTAGTGCATGTTATTACAGGCAGAAGTCTAAATGCTTAAACCGGAGATTTTCGGTAACACCATATTGAGGGTCATTCTGTGTTCAATTCAGCAGATGAAATTTAGTTACAACCGTTAATCGTGTTTTTGCGATAGTTCAGTAATTAACTTGGTGTGCCTCAAAGTATTAGACTAACGGTTTCCAAAGGTACTGGTCATTCAAGACGTTGAACACATTATGTAGATTCTTTAGTGTGTTTCTTTCCGAGGAAGATTCTATTTCAAATCACAACTGATATAAGTACTACGTGTTGAAAATTAAAATCAAAAACAGTCTAGATCGCAGAATTGTTGTTATTTACTTCATGATTGGTTTCATTCAGTACGGGCTACCTTCAGATGACTAGCACTATAATAGCAAGCAGTGGCGATGGATATGTTTGTGCGGTCTGCCGTGTCCACTGCCATCGCCTGCCCTCATCGTACTAGTCGCCTGAAGATAGTCTACACTGACTGAAACCGGTCATGAAATAAATTACAACAATTCTACTATGTGGACTGTTTTTAATTTTAATTTTTTTCATTACATTAATATCGATGTTCTCTAGTATGCTTTCTAAAATTACTCCTTCATGTTGTTCATAAATTACACACATCCCGTAAGTCTTTGCTGGTCATGGAAGTGGAAGATAGAAATCACCCGTCACAAGTAGACGCTGCTTTCTGTCTTCTTTTTCTTTTTGTTCCCTTGCTGTATACGGCAAATTACCTGTTACGATATTGCATGTCATGTTTGGTCTTACTAAATGCAGATGATAAACGGCTATTCATTGGACAAATATATTTTACTAGAACTGACACGTGATTATTTTCATGCAATTTATGTGCATAGATCCTGAGAAATCAGTACCCAGAACAACCACCTGTGGCCGTTATAACGGCCTTAATACGACTGGGCATTGAGTCAAACAGAGCTTGGATGGCGTGTACAGGTACAGATGCCCATGATACCACAGTTCATCAAGAGTAGTGACTGGCGAACTGTGACGAGCCAGATGCTCGGCCACCATTGACCAGACGTTTTCAATTGGTGAGAGATCCGGAGAATGTGCTGGTCAGGGTAGCAGTCAAACATTTTCCGTAAAGGCCCGTACAGGACCTGCAACATGTGGTCGTGCATTATACTGCTGAAATGTAGGGTTTCGTAGGGATCGAATAAACGGTAGAGTCACAGGTCGTAACACATCTGAAATGTAACGGCCACTGTTCAAAGCGCCGTCGATGTGAACAAGAGGTGACCGAGATGTGTAACCAATGGCACCCCATACAATCACGCTGGGTGATACGCCAGTATGGCGATGATGAATACACGCTTCCAATGTGCGTTCACTGCAGTGTCGCCAAACACGGATGCGATCATCATGGTAAACAGAACCTTGATTCATTAGAAAAAATTACGTTTTGCCATTCGTGCATCCAGGTTCGTTGTTGGGTACACCATCGCCGGCGCTCCTGTCTGTGATGCAGCGTCAAGGGTAACCGCAGCCATGGTCTCCGAGGTGATACTCCTTGCTGCTGAAAACGTCGTCGAACTGTTCGTGCAGATGGTTGTGGTCTTGCAAACGTCACCATCTGTTGACTCAGGGATCGAAATGTGGCTTCACGATCCGTTACAGCCATGCGGATAAGATACCTGTCAACTCGACTGCTAGTGATACCAGGCCGTATTGCCCTCCTGAACCCACGGATTCCATATTCTGCTAATAGTCACTGGGTTGTGCTGATAGTCTTTAGATCGCGATCAACGCGAGCGGCAGTATCGCGATACGATAAACCGCAATCGCGGTAGGCTACAATCGGACCTTTATCAAAGTCGGAAACGTGATGGTACGCATTTCTCCTCCTTACACGAGGAATCACAGCAACGTTTCACCAGACAACGTCGGTCAACTGCTGTTTGTGTATGAGAAATCGATTGGAAACTTACCTCATGTCAGCACGTTGTAGGTGTCACCACCGGCGCCAACTTTGTGTGAATGCTGTGAAAAGCTACATCAACTACTGCAGCACTTCTGCTACTCTTCACAGAGCCCCAACGATGTAGCCCTGACTTATAAACAACTAGCCCACAGAAATTTCTACAATTAGACTGGCTACCATGTAGGAAAGAAAGGTTACTCTCCTGTTACAGGATACCTAGTTAGAAGTTAACCGGCCGCCGCCACCTCACCTACAGTTTAGTGAGACACGAAAATATTTGATCGAAGGCTCCTCGCAATTCGGCTGTTATTTTGGGAACGCTGCCTCTCCATAAATGAGCAAATCCTTGCGCAGATGCGCAGTTCCACGACATCGTCGGGGTTCCACGTTATGGCCGGGAAGAAAAATACAGCAGTACCAGGCAAGAAAAGTTAATCAAAGTCTAGATACAACAAAGTCGCTATTGGTTTCAGCAGAGGGCAGTGTTTTACACAAACGTAACCATGCTCTGAAACTAACAATTAAAATTGCCCTAACACAAGGACTAGGAGTGCAATCAAACTGCCGGCCGCGGTGGCCGAGGAGACTGAGGCGCTCCAGTCACGGTCTGACGGCCACTACGGTCGGGGGTTCGAATCCCCCCTAGGGCATGGATATTTGTGCCGTCCTTAGTTGTAACTAGTTCATAAGTAGTTTGTAAGTTTGGGGACTGATGACCCCGTAGTTAAGTCCCATAGATTCTACAAACATTTGAACACTTTTTTGCAATCAAACTAAAATAACTACAACTTTGAAGTGTATTTATTAAAATCAACCATGAAGTACATTCAAAATTTAAAATTTTAATGCGATCACATTTTAATGCAAGCACATTTTAAAAACTTAAAACTAGCAGGCGGTGAGGCTCGTGCATTAATTGCTAATTAATATGACAGAGACTTAAAACGCAAATGTCGACTTTAAGTAATTTTTAAACAATAATTACAAAGAAATATGACCATTGGGTGAAGCCCAAACTAAAATCGACAATCAGTTTGTGAAGCCTGTACCTAAATTGTTAGAAAGATTTCGAAAACAAAGCACCAACTTTAAATGAATTCGTGAACGCCGGCCGCGGTGGCCGCGGGGACTGAGGCGCTCCAGTCACGGTCTGCTCGGCCACTACGGTCGGGGGTTCGAATCCCCCCTCGGGCATGGATATTTGTGCCATCCTTAGTATAAGGTAGTTCGTAAGTAGTTTGTAAGTTTAGGGACTGATGACCCCGTAGTTAAATCCCATAAGCTTAACAAACATTTTTTGAATTCTTGAACAAACTACCAAATTAAATTGATCATTGGGTGAAGTCCACTTAAAATAAGAGTAGGAGTGCGTGAAGCCTGTACATTAAGTTGTTAACTAATCTAACAATGATCGTAAAAAGGAAGGCGCCAAATTTAATTCTTAAACATGTGAAATTAAGCATTGGGTTTAGCCCAATTAAAAATTTAACAATCAGCAGGTGACGCCTTTGCCTTAATTTGTTAATTAATCTTAGGAAGATTTCAAAAGAAATGTGTAAACTTTAAAATAATTCTTGAACAAATTACCACTAAAACTGATGCTTCGAAGAAGCCCAATAAAAATCTGACAAACAGTGGGTAAAGCCCATACAATAATTATTAATTAAACTTACAAGGATTACAAAGGGTACAGCTACAACTTTGCATGAATTCTTATACAACCATTACCACAAGGAAAAGTGCCATTAAACAAATAAAACTTAAGGCCACAGTACATACATGACACAATACTATAAACTGACATACAAGACCGACCATGTTGTGAACAATCTTACTTGACAAATATTGTACCTTAAAACAGGCCTGTGATGCGAATCGTTAAACACCGCAGTGAATCAACTGCACCAAGTAGTAGCCAGCAGGCGGAGATAGCATAATAAATAAACACTCCAACCAGAACATGTAACGAATAAAAGGAAGAAACTACACACAAGATTAGTCAGAGCTGTTACTCAAATTGCTTAAAAACAGCTAAATACACCTTTACGCCTACGAAATTAGAATGAAATCAACAGAAGCTTACAAAGTTCACAACATTCCAGCAAATTTCAGCAAAACAACATCGAGATAGAGCTCAGACACTCATTTTCCTTTTGAACTGTCATTAACATCTTCTCTAGATGCAGGACACTTGCGAAATGGCAAAAAGTAACACAAGCTTGTGAAGTTCAGGAAACGCCAACAAATTTCACCAAAACAACGTTGGGAGGGAACTGGGAGACTGGGTATTCAGTGAGCATAGCATGGTGCATATTGTGGTGTCTAAAGTGCGCGCCACCTACTTTCACCGCGCGCCGCCATGCACGCACGGCGCGGCGTTCTTACGACGTCAGCCACGAGCGCCCTCTGCTACAACTCCGCTCGTGGCCACTTCTGAACGACATCGTTCACTTGGAACTGAGATAGGAACCAGTTAACACTTCGGAATCAGATAGGCACCAGTGAAGACTTGGCTATCGGTTAGGCACTAGGCAGGCCTCTAGCTCAACTGTGTATCAGCATTCTGCAGTACTGAGCTATGTAACAGTTAAGTATTACTAAGTCTCTAAGAAATATATATCTCGTTCTAATTTACTCTAGTGTTCCTAGTTTCTGCTGTCCCATTGGCTGGTCACCTCCTACCTGCACAAGCGTGCACCCTTTATTCCTGTGTCGGTCTTTTTACTCGGCCACCGACACCTATGACGGAAACGAGACACAAAAGCGGCGACATGGCTGGGACCCAAAACATATATTATCCAGAAACTTAGCAATCCATCACGTCTTGAGAAAGATGTGAAACACAATCCGCACCTAAGGGCTGACAGAGATAGACAGCTAACAAAACAAACTTCGTCACCGACGCTACACACAGACACACTATCGAAGCATGCTTCCCGCTCTGCTTCCACCTCCCCAGTTCTCACTGCTCCTGCTGAACGAACTGAAGACTGACTCCCCGCCAACCAAAATGGTTGTCCCTTCACAGGAGACCACACTTATGAGCGCATGTGTGCAAAGGAGTTCATGTCGATAACAAATGCCCACAGATAGTGACAAGTGCGGTATCAGTGACAGCAATCAGAAACGTAATTCACTTATTGGGTTAGAGACTTCACTTGCGCCAAGAACGACAGAATGGCTATAAATTAGATAGTGGGAGGAAAGTTGGGTACTAGTGACAGAAAAGCAATCTGAATAGGAGAATGATGATGAGCATAGATGAAATTAAATGAATGTAATTTATAGAAACCAACTGAGGTGTCACAAATTAGAAAACAAGATGTTTGCGAGCACTGGGAGAAAGGCCAGTGTAGAAGAATATGCGTACAAAACTTGACACTAGAGCTGCCATGGCTCAACTCTTCTGCTCAAACCAAACAATCCAGTATATGTGGATAATTTAAGGCACCCTTAAGAAGGTATTACTATAAATCTCTAAGCCAAGAGGCGCATTAATTACTAAAGTCAAAAATTAAGTTCCAAGGGCAAAACACAATCAAAGACCAGAACAAGTCGGCATGGCTCACAAGTGTCAACATGTTGCCAACCGTTTAGTAGCTGTAGGATTAGAGGCACCCACACCTTTATGCCGTGATGGGTCACATCACAGCTTCGACGTATACGCCTCAAATGGTGCCATCAGTGGGTCACTTGAAAGATGGAATGGTCGGCCGTGGTATTTATCGACAAAAGCAGATTCTGCCTGGACACAAGTGATAGTAGTTGGTTTATATGACTTAGACCTGGCGAGCGGTTTCTCGTAGAGCGCTCTTGTTCAAAATACTCTGGCCAAAACCCAGCTCTTTTGGGTAAGCTGCAACAGTGGTTCACCTTTATGTTGTGTATGGAATGCTGACCAGTATTCGATACGTGCAGATTGTTGTAAAACCCGTTATTTTGCCATACTTGCAACACGAAGTTCATGTTTTGTTCCACAGTGCGCCTGAAACTGTGCTGTGTAAGACGTGATGCATCATCTTTGGTGCCTCGAATCGAGCCGATATGATAGGAGAACTGCGACTCGTCAGCCCAAATTTCTTGCAAAAATTACCTGAACAGGACGAGCAAACGTGAAATAATATGTCCGTAAACAGTACTCGTCAATTGTATGAGCCAATGGATGTCAGAATCTGCGCCTGACAGTAGAGACTACACCCTGTACATACAAGAAAATACCTGGTTCCTCAGTATCGCTTCAGCTGCTGGTCTGTAAACTTAATTATTCAATGTAGTTCATATACACAGGTAGACAGAAGAATTCACAGACAGTCTTGTTTTGTAGTAGATTTTGCCTTTATAAAGACGACTTTCAATTTATGTCCATTATTCACGTCATGTGTCGCAAATGTTTGCATATACACAAATTTATTTATATCTAAAGCACCGGTTAAAAGCCAGAAACCGAAACGCTGATAGGTATTGCAAATGACGCAGACAGAAATATTCACACACCGGCGGTACAATTAAAACACGTAGCCACAGTTCCAAGCTGAAGACAGCAGCATGGTCAGTTTGCCGAACACACAAATGTGCCATTGGTAGGCAAGGGAAGGGAACAACTCCAGAACAGAGGAAGATAATAGTAACATTGAATGAAGAGGGTAGCTCATATGCCGAAACAGCAGCGATCGTCAAGAGGAGCCTTGATAAGTGTGAAGTTTTGTTAACAAGGTACAGAATATATATATATCAAATGGGCATCGAGTTGTAAGACGTCGCGTTTCAGAAATACAAGACAGGAACTTGTAAGGATTATTGGGAAAAACACCCAAAATAAGTTTAAAAGCTGTACGTGTGTTGTAGATGTTGAACCTATCGTTAGATCAGACAACAAATTGTTCCTTGACACAGCAATTTGGTTTAATTATGGCCCTGATACTGATGTATATGCTATTAAGTGAGAAACAGTGCATGAAACTGATTATGTGCGCAACGGATATTTTTAACAAAACAACTGTGACATGTAGCCTTTTGAAACAGACACTGACTATACTCAAAAATTTTGACTGCGAGAAAGATATTTAAAAAAACCACAAATCACTTTCTTAATGCTTGACTGTGAGAATTTTATGCAGATCAGTTTCTAATTATTGAAATTTAGTATCAATTTAGTATCATAGTCAATTAACTATCATTTACTATGGCACTAATAATGAAATCCGTTCAACAATATTATTCACATCAATACTGCACTTTAAATCCACTAATAATTAATTATCAAATGAAGGAAGTAGGTTAATTTTCTAACTACGTAAATGAAACATGAAAGAAAGTTTAAGCTACTTATTATTAATAATCAGCATTACATTACCTACATAATACAACTTCTGACTTGCTGACAAAGCAGCCTCTGCTCTACATCGGAGCCATACACACAACCCAACCGCTCTCTAAGCGAGCTGAACCACTAGTGCTACTCTCTCTCAGTGCGAGCTACAATGCTATGCAATACATGATCTTTGCCAAAGATGAAACTTCATAAAGGACACATATCGATACATACAGTAGAATCGATATTATACATTTTCTTGCAAGCAAGTTACTCGATACAAAACAGGAGGCACAATATTGGACATTTTCTTACAAAAATAATTTTTTATGGACACGTTTCATCACCCCCCTCCTACCTATTAAAATTTTGTAGGGTGGGTGATGCCAATGGCATTGCCTAGCCAGCAAAATTACTGAATTTCAAGTCCAAAAATCCATTAATGACATCCAAAATATAACATGAAAAATATGAAAACCTGATAAACATTTTTATACAAGATATTCAAGATCAAAACAACAGATGAAGTTCATAGAAAATTTTAAAAAAAATGTTACAGTCATAAATACATGCCATTTTACAGGACAGTACCATCAAAAGTCATGCATGGAGTGGTACAGGATGTGACAGGCATAAGCAAATGTCAAAATGTACAGCACATCAGCAATAAATGGAATACATGACAAATATACACAATGATAAACATAAGTATATATAGAATTTCAGAGAACATAGTTTGACAAATGATATAGTGGAGAAAATGAGATAGCTAGAAGTAATAGACAAGTGAAAAAAAATACAATAATAAACATGAACATATACAAAGTTTTACAAAAGGTAGTTTAACTAATGTCATCATTCTTTAAAGAAAATGAGGTAATTACAAGTAATACACACAGTAGTGTAAGTTCCATGCGTCTAAATTTTGTACAAGAGATCAGTATTTTTTGGGAACATAAAATGAACATTTGTATCTTGTGCACAATGTAGTCTATGTAAATTTTTAGTGCACTTAGTATAAGATAAAGTGTCAATTTTGTATTCTGTGATGCATTTAAGATGCCATACTTTCATGGATGCTAGAACATACATGTAAAATTTTTGACTACATAGGTTTCTGATCATGTACAAAATAATGTCACTGCTTCGGCACAATAGGATTTCAATATTACGTTTGTCAATCGAATAGTTACAATGACAGTTCAGACTAAAGTGTATTGACTCATTATAGTTCTGAAAGCATATTTATCTATCAAGAGCACAATTTTATTTTGGTCACTCAATGTAAAAGAACCATGAAATATACCTAAACACTTGTAATGAACCTGTGGACAACGTTTGCAATGGGAGGCACTGAATAGTATAAGCACACGAATAGCACATTAGCTCCTAACATTCATTTTAGGTATTCACACGAATAGTCAATTATTCCCTAACATTCATTTTAGGTCTGCACACGATTAGCCAATTATCCCCTAACATTCATCTTAGGTCTGCACACGAACACAAAACACTGTAAGATTACACCACACTGTAGGCGAGCTGGCTGGTTGCATTGAAGTTGAAGTCATGGGGAAAAGGTTCTGATGTATTCCTCCATGCAATTCGACAACCAAGTGTGCTCCAACCAACGGGGCTACTAGCAGACTGCATCAGCATAGCCAAAATTAGAGCAAAATTATGGTGGTTGGCCAAGGCTGCAATGGACAGTACTATGTGGCCAAACATCATCCAAAAAACATCTTCATTAAAAGGCCCAAAATCAGTGGTGTATAATAACACGTCCATTGTTCTGTGTGCATTATGGAATCTCGTGTGCGAAATCGCCAGTTCCCATGCGTGTCCAAAGTACATGAAATAAAGCATTTTACACACAAATTAGTAACATAGTCATGATATTTCAGTTTACACTGAAAGAAAAGTCGTTGAATATTAAACCATATTTTTACATTACAAGTAGTGTCTTGAAGACGGGTACATTTGAATAGTAATGAGTAATTTAATTCTTATACTAGAGTATCTACAAAATTAGTGTCATTTCATATAGGCATAAGGCCTTACATACTATGTACATATTACTTTACAAACACATAATCGTATGAAATACATTCCGGGTGCTTGTCATCAATTTGGCATTAGGTCATGTAGAGTAAATTTGTTGTCATAATTAGAGCAATTAACGTGAAGCCACTTCAAATAACTTGACATTCCAATTACCACTAGTCAATTAAATTGACATACATCATTATGGTGGGGATTGCATTACCACCAAATTATAACAATTAAATTACATATGTTGCCATGGCCAGGCTTTTGTCTGAACTGAGTTACATATTTCATTGCCTTGAGGTATAACACATCAGGGTAGTTTAGTGAGAATATCAAAAGACGTTCAAGTCATCAGGTCATGTCTGTGTCTGTCTGAGTCAGCAGTAGGGTCAGACAAAACAATTAAGGCAAATTTTGGCACAGTAATAGATGTACATCACAGTAAATCATCCGATAACGTACACTACTTGTTAGGCATAGCTGCAGATTTTCATCAATAAGATCATCAATAAAATTTTGAAGATAGCAGTAAGCAAAAGCAAAGTATCTCTGTGCATTAACTAGACTTAACTAGGCGTAGTTTATGGCAAAACTGCAAGTTCGCAAGAGAGATGGCTGTGTGCAACGTATAAGCATAACCATACATTTTCATGAGCTTCATTATAAAATTAATTAGCATAGTGGTAGGGCTTAGGTATATAATTACTGAGCATAGCGGTAAGCTTTGATTACAAGAGCAATAAGCATAGCTGCAAGCATAATTAGAGATATTCATTACACATAATTGCAAATAATTACAGAGCATCAGAAGGATATGATTCTCACCAATCACACATGCCATTGAAGGCACAATGCATCAACATACAAAATGGTGCACATAAGCACAAAGAGAAAACACAAAAGCGCAGTGCGAGTAGGCACATAAGAAAAGAACAGAGCATAGCATCATTAGCAACAGAGCGATTCTCCTCATAATTGCTTCATAATCATTGTATACTCTCGTCCACATAATTACATTTATCAAACATCTTTGACTGTTACCAATACCTTCCTTACCATCATTTATCCATAAACAATAGTGCATTTTAAAGACCACCATGACATATTGTATATTGCCTTACTCATCATCCTCCAGAATGTCCTTTTTCTTTTTTACTGCTTAATTGGCTTACAAAATGCTTATGTCAACTCAATATCTTCTTCACTCGCTCCGAAGTTCGTAAGTTATGCAATTAGTAATACAGAAGAGAAATCTGATATTTTCTGAAACATAGGAACTTAGTTAGATTACTCAATCAAAAATTTCCATTAATTTTATTTGTCTTGCACAGCCTCAGAGTTCGTTATATGTAAATTGCAAGATAGTCATAGTTTTGTATGACAATATCCCAGCGTAGCACAGAGCATAAGTATTCAGAGTTAGGGAAAAGTAACAGTGAGAAAAAGATGTAGATAGAGCGCACTAAGGAAAAGCGGAAGAATAGTGACACTCAGCTCGAGAACGGGGCACCAATCGCCACTTGGTGTGTCCAAAACAGATTAATGGACTCTCTACCCCATTTTTTATTCCTTGAAAATTTTAATATTGGAAATGTGGTGTATGCCTTTCGACTTGTGCGTCTTTAAAGTTTCTACCTCAACGACGTTGTCGTGGATGATACGTTTGATTCGATACGGACCATTGTACAGTAAGAAGAATTTGTGAATCATAGATCTTCCCTTGTGGGAAAAGTGGTGGGATCTAATTAATACCTTTTGTCCTACATAGAGTTGCTTAGCATAACAATTACGTTGAGAGCGTTTCCTTTTTTCAGCTGCTTTCTTAATGTTTTTAAGCGCCAATTCAATGATCTCATGATGACGTATTCTTCTGTGTTTAGGAAAAGGTATCAATTCCTTGATACGGTCGGGAGGTTGCTTGTTTTTCAGAACCAGAATTGGTGAAAGACCTGTAGAATCATTAGGAAGTTCATTGATAATATTTTGAAATGACAGAAGATATCTATCCCATGTGTTATGTCGTCGGTAGCAATACAGCCTACAAAGTTTTCCAAGCTCTTTCATCACTCGTTCACAAGGGTTAGAGGCAGCATGATAAAGTGATATGAACACAGGTTTGATGTTTCTGCGCCGCAACATCCTTGCCCAATCATGAGAATGGAATTGAGGTCCGTTATCGGAGATGACTTTATCTATATGGCCAACATCTTTTAGGAAGTTTTTGACAAAGGCGTTAGTTACTGTCTTCGCTGTGGCACGGCGGAGCGGAGTAAAAGATACAAATTTTGATGTGAGCTCAATAGCAACGAAGACAAAAGAGAAACCATTGTTAGTTCTCGGAAGAGGTCCAAACAGATCAACGGCTGCTAACTGCTTTAATTTTGAAGGTATAATCGGAGAAAGTGGAGCAGAATGCGATATGGTCGGCGGCTTTGCTTTCTGACACAATTTGCATCGAGATAACACATTGCGTATACGTTTCTCCATGTTGATGAAGTAACAAGAGTCGCGTAATTTCGCGAAGCACTTCTTGGCACCATAGTGTCCGTAACTGAGATGAATATACCAAATCAATTTGTTCACGGATTCCTCCGGAACACACACTAACCAAAATTGACTGTCAGGGGCTTTACGTTTGAAGAGAATGTTATTATGGATAATGTAAAATTGTCTTATGGAAACATTATATTTATCGTGCCATTTTATTTTAATATCTCGCCAGATT